>OMNN01089858.1:0-45986 GCA_900302755.1 Chromis chromis
GATAGTGAGCAAGAGGGAGTGTGAGAGCGAGCGAAGGTGAGCAAATGAGCGAGCAAGAGAGAATTTCTGTGTATGGGAGTGCTCAACATCCCTGCAAGGTATTTATAGCATTGTTTATTTTTCCACATTTTCAGTCTGTTTTCCAGTCTGACTATGGCAAGGGTCTGTCGTGCGTTTCTCAATCACATACACCGTTATACAGACACACACACACACATACACATAGACACACACAACACACACACACACACACTGCATAAGGCCAACACTCAGATTTTCCCAAGCAACAAATCATTTTCACATGCCACAGCCTGAAATATTAATTTCTTGTTAATCAAGCAGTAGCCTACTTTCTCCTCTGTGTGGGAAACCTTGCAACCACTTATTAATGATGCCGTGAGCAGTTACCTCTCATTTCTTTTAATATAGCACTCAAACTTGTTAATGCGTGACCAGTGGCATGCTATGATTGTCAGGGAAGGAAAGATCCTGTTTGGAGGTTTGGCTCACTGCACTGGCTGTAAAGTGATTTGTTTTCATCAAGGTAAAATGATTAATGCCCTTTTAGCAAACCAGCACTGACAAATAAACAGTCTGAAAAGCTGAAACCATGAGCATTTCCACTCTCAAATCACACATGCTGATGTTTAGCTTTTTTTTTTTCTTTTTTTTTTTACCATGATGGCATTTGTTAAATAGCAGTTAACACAAAGTACAGATCACACTGATGTTTCTAATGGTGTTAAAAAGCAAGCAGATGGATGCAACTGTACCAAAGTTGGAAATATTTAATGAAAACTAGGTTTTTGGGTTAAGTTAAATCAGCATAAAAGGAGGAACTAAAAACAGAATCTAAATGAAAACCCTGCTCTGACTTACCTGCATTCACTACTCAAAGAAGTTACAGATGGGACTAACCCCCATAAACCTAATCTTTACTGTAACATGTACTGAAACTACAAATTAACAGAATGTGCTTCTCCTGAGTCACAAAACAAGTGTAAATGTGCAAAAAGCTCTCAGTTCAAGATTCTCAATCAAAGAGACCCAGTCAAGCTGCAGACACTGAACCACAGCTGCCACCGGGTGACAGTTTTGCTTTTTAAAAAGGTGGTGTGATGACCGCTGTGGTGTGATTGTAGAGTAGCGGCAGGGTGCTGGTCCAATCAGGCAGGACGCTGCAGGAACAGTCAAGGCATCAGGCTGAGCAGGATCAGAGTGCAGACACCAATACAGGACAGGGGTTCACACATGCCAATTTACATGCAGAACCTGACAAAGGCTAATTGGACAAAAGGGAGAAGTAGCCTAACAGCTCAGGGTCTTAACAGCTGGTCATAAATGGTCAGATCTTTTCTAAAGATAGTTTAGAGGTTGGTTCCAGGTCTGCATTGAAAAGTACTGCCTCCAGGAAGGAACATATGCTGGCACTTGCATTTTACCAAACTAGCAGCAGTTTAAGTGGAAAGATTTCTACATTAAATTGTGTTATAAATTCATTTTAGTACTTTGTGACAAAGTTTAGCATCCCAACACACCCCAAAGCTATACTTAAAAAAAATCTCACAGGTGCTTCAATTCAAGACTTTGTCAATCATTTTGTTCCAAATAACTTCACATCATTGTTTTCTGTTTTTGTATTAAGTAGTTTGAATTTTTTAAAATGGGTTCCTGGAGAACCCCAGTCAAAAGCATCCAATGCCAGCTATCTAGTTTCAATAATGCAGAGCATCAGGGACATTCTTTCAGCTATTTTGAAGGAGACAGACACAGATATCCCTAATGTGCTCTGTAGGCAAACCTAAGTACTGCTCTTTCTAAAATAAGATGATGTTCAAAGTCAGAAATACATGACATAATTTCATTAAAAAGGGTTTAATGAACATCTGCTTAAATGTTTATGTTGTCTTATACAAGATAATGTTATGGTGTGTTATGGACATGACTTGATCCGGACATGTGGGGAAAAGCATTTGAAGTAAGAAAGGTTTGCACAGTTTTTCAGAACTCCAGGATGTGTTTGGCTGTGATTGGCCTGATTTGGTGAAATTTTGAGACATATAAATATATCACAAATAATGTTAGCTAATAGGCACTAATGTTGATTGTATTTGGGATACCAGTGCAATTTGCATTTTTTAATAAAAAGCATCTATTGTTTTTCACAGTATAAAACTTTAACAGAGTCCTCTTATCTGCCAAACTGCAACTTCTGTTCCAAAGAAAACTGAAGAAACCACTCAGGGGCTTCAGAGATCTCCAGATTCATTAATGTGCCAACATCAGACAGGAGGCTCTTTGTTTGCATGTAGCCTTTGGATATTATTATGCTGCTTGTGGACTCAAGAATCGCTGCAGCAGTTTGGTTGATAGTTAAACAACTTTTAGTGCCTGTTGAGGTTTTGCCTGTTGAACAAAATATGTATCAGCAAAGTTAAAACAGTTCATCAAGAGGGGATTTTCATGGTCATTACTTCAATAGTAGTTTAGACATTTCCCTCAAAACAGCAGATATCAAGGCACCAGAGGAAAAGTCCCATAAAGGATAATTAAAATCAGAGGGATTTATTGGCATCACAAATGTCTGAACAAGCTTTCATGGCAATCTTGCAAGGAGTTGAGATGTTTCAGTCTGAAACATGATGGATGGAATACCAAGATTAAATAAAAACACGATTCTATTAAATTTGTATTTGTATAGCGCCAATTCACAACATACACCGATCAGGCATAACATTATGACCACCGGCCTAATATTGTGTTGGTCCCCCTTATGTGGTCAAAAATGCTCTGAACCATTGGGCATGGAAAAGCGGACCTCTCAGGGTGTCCTATGGGGTCTGGCACCAGGACGTTGGCAGTGGATCCTTTGGGTACTCTGGGTTGTGCAGTGGGGCCTCTGTCAATCAAACTTGTTCCTGTTGATGCTTGATCAGAATGGGGTCTAGGACGTTTATCCTGTTTAATAGCAGGATAACAGATGGAGAACAGACAGACAATACAAACAGAACAATGAACATTTTGGAGGTCGGTGAGGCGAACAACTGCAGATCAGAGATGCGTAGCTCCAGATCCAGAGACACCCGCAAAAGATGTTTGTCAGCAGCCAGTTAAGCTGTAAAGTAGTTAGATTTTAAATATAGACTAAAAGTACTGCAATGACAAACAATACCCATTATCAACACAGCAATTATAAACCTTGCCTAGTTTCTCCAATTTTCCAGAAAAGGTACATAGACATAAGTGTCTTCTATAGTAACTAATTTCAAAAGCACATCTTGATGTCTCATTTTTTTCTCCTCTACTTTAAATTTTTAAACACATACTGTCTCCAAGTGCTAAAACCAAAATATATTTTAACTTTTATCCTCCTCCCCTCCTAGATCCCAGTTATGACAGGGGCCTTCATGGACTCCTCGCCCAATGACGACTACAGCGGTGAGCACTCGCTCTTCAACTCATCGGCGAGCGTCCACGCTGCTGCCTCAGCGGCCTCCGTACACGGCCAACAGGATGAGCAGCAGTCCATGTCCAGCGATGCCATCTGGCTCTGGATCGCCATCGTCGCCACTATTGGAAACATCGTGGTGGTGGGCGTTGTCTATGCCTGCACGTTCTGATGAACACATGCTTACAAAGATAACACTCACACATCCTGCTGTTTCTGGAGCTCTGGACCCCTGAATGAGACTTTGTAGACAGAAACACATCCTCTCTCTATGTCTCTCTCTCCTTCTTTCTCTCCCTCACTTTTGCTTTTTTGGATCAATCTGGACCCCTGAGGCTGTCAAAGGTGTGATACCTGACAGTGACGTATAGACTACTATATTTCTTCATCAAAGGGAAAGACTGGGATTTGGCTGCATTCGTCAGCAACAAGCACTTTTGAATGCTGCAGCTGGAAGTTTGAGAAGAAGCTTGTGTGCACGACAGCTCTCCGGTTAAAAACGGAAACAACAGACCTGCGCTCTCACCCATTGATGAAAGGAACTTTTTTTTTAGCTTAAGTTTGTTTCCGTGTTTCTGCTCAGACAACACTCTCATGTGTAATGTAGATAGGAGAATGGAGATTAAATGGGGCTTACGATTCGGGTTAACTTGGGCCACCTGAAACATCCACCAGATAGCTGCGAAGCAATTTAGGGCAACGCTGCTTAATTATGCGGCTGAGCAGAGCTGGTGAATGTTAAAAAATTTAGAAGGTACTGGGATTATTTTCATGTTAGGCAGCCCTGAGGCCCAGTACATTAGTGCTCATTTATGTAGTGTATATTGTATATTTCTAAACTATTCTACTGATAGGAAAAAGAGAACAGGATACTGATTTTAATAAACTGCCCAAAATGCTTTCTGCAGTGCTAACTTAATTAAAGGAGTGATGGTCATCCCATCTTAGCATTGAATGCCTCTAGTAATATTCAACAGGGATTATAAGGGAATTAAATTCTATTGTCATGGTCTGTTCAGTTGTAATAGATAATACAAATGTTAACGAAATAAAATTAGAAGCACAAATTAAATCAAACACACGTAGCCTTCTTTCCTCATTCACTTTTTATCTGTAATTAAATTCTGTAAATTACTTTTTTTTTTCATTTCTCAGCAGTAAAACAGTCAACAGTAGAAGGTAGAATTTCCTGATATTACAGATATGTAAAACTGTAAATGTGTTCAAAAGTAACGTGACACTGAGCAGATCTCTAGTGAACTTTGTGATAAATGTATGCTAGTGTGAGTAGGGAAGTGATGATTTTGTCACTTATCAAGCTGTACCTTTAAAATGTTCACTGTTCGGTTAATTAGTTCTGTGTTTCTGTGGATGCTGGAGGCTACTGTCTCCATAGCAACTAGGCCTAATTGGGATACAGTAACTTTACCCGGAGACTCGAGCATTAACCTACAGCCAAAGACGCAATCAATGCTTTTTACATGAGACATACTCTACAGTGCACTGCAGATACACAAATATTACAGCTGAAAGGCTTTGATCTTTTTCTTCTTAGTCTGCAAATTGAGGTTTTTGCCGTCCGCTTATGTTACAAAAAAAGTGGATGTAGATAATTTTATTTTTCAAACTTTCAGCAAGTTGATTCATCTGTCAATAGCTCTTTTGTTTATGTGATAAAGCAAATGATTCCCATTTTTAGACAGAGGGTTAGAGAGAAATAGAGATGGATAGCTCTTTGCTCAGTGAACTGATATTTCTCCTGGGATTTAGAGAAGAATATCAATATGCTCTAAAAATATAAACCTGTCTTGTACACACCGTAACTGTTCAAATGTTCATACACTGGGAAAAAAAACTGGCTTACTGTATCTATTGTATCATGTGAAGAAAACTTCAGACACACAATAATCTCTGTTATTATTAATGTACTTTTACATTGTTCAAAGGAGGACTTTTCAGGCCTGTTATTTTTAATAAATGGTTGATGTAGAAATATTTAGAGATGTTGTAAACCACATACACAACGCTCCTTTTGTAAAGACATATATGCTACTATTAAAATTTCTGTATTAATGCAAATAAGTTTTCTCTGTTGACTAAAGAGACACACAGAAACTGAAGAGTAAAGTGAAGATTTATTCACTGGGATCCCTGGTGGGTAAATGCAAACATTTGGCACTTTACACAGCAGTCGATGACGCGAGAAGGTGTTTTAGCTCCATGTTTTCTCCACCTGAATCACCTGGCATTGCTCTCAGTGTACAGCCGACCCACAGGCAGACATCGCCAGTCGCTGCTGAGCCATCAGGTGAGATGGATGCTAAGCTTAAATGGCTCCATCTGTCATTTTGACACAAGCACTGGGTTGTTTAGAAATCACCTGGATTCCCTCCTCGGTGTACTCTGACATCGCTCCATCTTTTTCTCTGTCGTCATACTCATTTTGCTGAACAAACAGGAAGGCTGTGCAGAAAGTTACACGCAACTGTAGAGGGTCTACATTAAAAGCCAAAAACTCACAAGGTGCTTCTGTGCTTTAGTTGGTGCAGTTGATACATTTATACTTTAAATTTGCGATTCATCAGAAGCCAAAATTACTATTAACTGCTGATTCACTAGCCAGGACCACACCATCAATTTAAAGCATCATTGTTTATTGGATGCAAATAAATGTTATGCTGGCAATGACTGAATTGAGCTGATGCGGTGTGGGGAAAAGCTTAGTTGGGGATCAGCAGCGGCTCCTGGGCCGGCTGACCCACCCCCCCAGGAAAATGAGAAGACAGGAAGAAGAGGCAGAAGTAAGGGGAGGGTGGGTGAGGCACGAGAAGCGCGAACGAACAAGCGGGAAGGGCAGAGTGGTGTGTATAGACGTACGACAGGAAGGGTAGTGATTGAGGTGTGGTCCTGCTCCTGAATTATACTGCAACAACAAGTAGTGCAAGCTTTGGACTACTGAGTATACTGGGCAGTGGTGGCTAAATGGTTAAGACTCTGGGCTACTGATGGGAAGGTCAGAGGTTCAAGTCCCAGTGCTGCCATTGTTGGGACCTTGGGCACTTAATCCTACCTGCTCCAGAGTCGCCATATCATCGCTGACCCTGCGCTTCAACCCTAACTGGGATATGTGAAAAAGAGAATTTCACAATGCTGTAATGTACTCATGACAATAAAGGCTTTGGCTATGTCCAAAATCCCTCACTATACCCTACATAGTGAACTATATAGGGTGTTTGCCATTTTGTAGTACTGTCAGCATGTTAAGTTACAACTGGTACACCCTATATAGTGCACTCAAAATATCCCACAGTGCACTGTGAAAAGTACAGCTGATGGTCACTAACCAAGTGATATGTACCATCATGTACTGTGCAAAGGAGACTGCAAACAAGACGAAAGAGTGCTCAAAAACTTGTCATACAAGTAATTTCCCGTTTAGGTTGTATTGTTGATTATGATTTTACCTGTTTTTTAGCCATGTAATAAACTGTAATTTAATGTGTTTGCACTACGCTGCTACAGCCCACGTCACGGCTAGCTAGCAACATAAATAATAGCTCAAGTAGTGTCCGAAATGTTACTTTTGCTGAAGTGCTCCCTACATAGTTCACTATATAGTGGGACCTAGATCGGGAGTAGGGAGTGACACAGCCTTCGTCCTCTAAAAAAAAAACATCTACAGCCATGATCGTAGCTTTCTGAGGCTGTATTTAGACACATCAGTGTTTGAGATAAACACCAACATCAGTGCGCTAATATGCTCACAATAACAATGCTGACATGCTGATGAGCCCGTGTTCACCATCTTCACATTGCTACAGCACCAAATACGAAGTACAACTAAAGACTGATGGGACTGCTGTTTCAGTGTTAGGGTTACGTTAGGGTTACAGATATTTGACATATTAGACTAAACAAAATCTTGACATGATTTGGATGTCAGTGCAAAAGATCACTAACGTTGCACTAAAGTTCATCCTGAAGGGAATATGAATATCTATCAAAAATTGTATAATCCATTTAGAAGCTAGATTTTTCACAGGATAAGATACAGTTTTGATATGATGGAGATGCTGGAGGAAGCTTGTGGACCATGGATGTAGTCTCAATAAACAATTCAATTAAGATATTTTAGTCCGGACCAAAGCTATGGGTGAAAATTGTTAGAATTCTAAAACTATGTAAAAGGGTTTTAGATATTTACAAAGAAAAAGATGCAGTCTATAAATTTGTCCTATAAGTTTGAGATTCACTTGTAGCCAAAATGCCTTTCAATTGATTGTCAATTACCCCACAAAAAAATAAGTTACTTTACAATTTACTGACATCTCCAACATAATAGGAGCTTTTTTAAACAGAATAATTACAAACAAGATTATTAACTTTTAGAATCTTTAGGCTGCAAATCCCAGCGAAAAGACAATGTCATAAACATTTAGAGACCACATTCATAATTCCACGACACTGCTCTGCTCAACCTTTCCGCTATCTTCCAGACTGCATCAGCCCTCTCCCAGCTGAAAAGACAGCCTGGTTTGGTAATATGTGGATCACCTCCCTTCGAATTTGCCACGGGCCTTTCTGATCCCCTCAGCAGATGATAGAGCTGGGAGTGAAGTCGACTGCACATGATCTTCAAACAACCTTCACATTGCTTCTGCAGCCTTATGCCTAATTTCCTCTCAATCTGATCAGGCGACTCATTTTGAGGGGGGAAAAAACACAGGGGCTTTGCAACTAGGGAGCCTCCAGAAATCTCCCCCAGAAAGAGCATGAAGTCAAGTCAATCCAGTTTTATTTATAAAGCCCAAAACCGTAAATCACAAACTTGCCTCAGAGGGCTTTACAATCTGTGCAGTGTGCAACACCCTCTATTCTTAGAAGTCTCAAATGAAATGGATAACCATTGACCTTGTCTGGGCTAATCTATGCTAATGCATGGTGATTATTAGACTTTCAGGTGACGGTTTTGTGAGAAATCCACAGTGGCTAAGATTTCATTTATAATGTCTGTTCAAGATGAGGCTGACTTTGCCTGTGAATAATAGATAGTGTCGTTAATTTCAACCCAGGACAAGATTAATCAGTCTGAAAGGAAAGGAAAGGAAAGGAAAGGAAAGGAAAGGAAAGGAAAGGAAAGGAAAGGAAAGGAAAGGAAAGGAAAGGAAAATGTGTGAAAGATGAAAGAGCAGGATTCAAGCAGAGGTTGACTCGTGCCCCAGAGTCTCACAGGATGTAACACTTCAGCTTGAGTCCTGTCCAGTCGAGAGTGACAGCTTGGTGATGAGGTGCTGGGTATGCTAATATATGCCAAGCTGCTTAGACACATCTTATCAAAGTGTCACTTCAGAGACCCATGGGAACGTACACTATGTGTCGAAACGTTTCCCATGCCTGAACAAAGACTTTACATTATCATCTGTATAATGTGTCTCGTAAAAGCGCTTAGAACGGCAAATTTTTATTTGTGAGAAAGCATTGCAACTCCAAGAGGGGAGGTAGGAGAGGATATCTATTACAGCTGGCGAATGTCTGTGCATCTAGTATGTGGGTGAAAGAACGTTACAGCTTCACATGTCAAACACCTCAAAATAACACCTGTGTCATTCCAGTTCAGTTAGATTAAATTTTACCACAAATATAGCTGTCAGGTTTCATGTGCTTGTCGCACATGAAACTAAATGGATAAAGCAGCCTGTGGTATGTGTGCCAGGGAAGTGCAGTTACAATTATTAAAGTTATATTTTTTGTTTCAGAGGTTTTCATATAAACATTGCAGTAGAATAACTTGGATGCTATGTAACCAAATTTGGATTACTTTAGGATATGGAGTATAAAGCCTAAACTGATGTGAGACCAGTGTTTTTGTGGTTGTGACCTCTGTGGTTTTTGATGTTTTTACAAGTGACCTTTAAAGACTATTGGAAGAAGGTAAGGTTTTCCCAGAAATCCTAACTCTGACTGATAAGGTATACTCTGTCCTCACGCTAGCAAAAAATTACTGAGTGGATAATCTGTACTGATTCTTTTGCTAATTTGTTCTGCATCTGCATTACCTACTTGCTAAAGTAGTGTGCAACAACGTCAGTGGCAGCAGTGACTCGCTGAATCATGCTGGTTCTTCAGGACTTACACCAATCAGCCACAACATTTAAACCACTGACAGATAGAGAGAATAACACTGATCATCTTTTTACAATACAATGTTCTGCTGGGAAACGTCGAGTCCTGGCATTCATATGGATGTTAGTTTAGCAGGTACCACCCACCAAAACATTGTTGCAGACCAAACACAACTTTATCGTTAAAACGGCACTTCCTTTCAGCAGTGGAGTGTCCCAGTAAGAAAATGCCCCGTCATACCACCAAAACCAACACAGCTTGAGGAACACGACAAAGAGCCCAATCATTAAACCAGTCAACAAACTCCCCAGATCCCAATCTGGTCAAAAATCAGCAGCATGCACTGGAACAAGCCCAATTCATGAAGGGCCCAGAGTTGTTGTGGCACCAAAGGGTCGATGTACCAAGTACTAAGCAGGTGGTTGTGTGCGCTCACTGCTTACCACCACAAGCAGTGTTTAGTACTGCAAACTTGGTTGCTTCCCTCAGTGCTCTCTTTTACATATCTAATTGTAAATCGTGCACTGAAGAATGCCGAAAAGACCACTTGTGAGTTTCAAGGTTCACCAAATGTGCTTGTTAGCCTGTTAGCATTAGCTCTGGATACTATTCCTCACTTGTGCAGTTTAGTTAACAGACACACTTTACTGCATCTTTTTATTTCACAAATGTATTTTTTGTGAAACAGAGCTGATGTGTCCTACAGCCTAATAATTTGGGAACACAATGAGGCTTTATTTCTACTACCTGCACATAGTGTTTTCTGCAGTTTTGCCAGCTTAAAGGTATTTAATACCCAATACTCAAAAACTGGTAAAATTTTTTTTTATATATTTAGAGGTCTAGACCTTGGTGTAGAGTGGCAACAAACTCTGGCACTAGTCACATAACATTTGTTTCTCACCAGATTATTTCAACACATAATGTACCTCTTTGGAAATCTGTCATCATTACAGTAACCATGACTCAGTATTAAGTTTTGGACTTGGCTGTGTAGCTGAAACTTAACAAGCTGAATGAACTCATGGCAGAACCCCCACAATAGATGGAGATACATTACTTTGCTGCAGGTTATTGCTAAATAGTTTCTCTGACTCATAAGATTAGTTTGTTACTGGAATCAATGATGGGGTTCTGACCACACTTTTATGCTTGCAGGCACATTCAGAGAGGAATAAAGAAAGCTTGTTCTCTTCAGATGAACAGCATGCTTCTTCCAGTCCACCACACACGGTATTTCCTAAACTCTTATTACAGGAGGCACTGATATGGCACAAGTATCAGAGCATAACATGAATTATGCTGCGTTTGCATCATCTGTAATTGACTCAGATGCTGGAATGATCTATGTTTTTGATAATAACTGCTCGAGTGCGCAAGCAGGATGGAGTTGTCTGGTCGATTGACTATGTAAGTAGCTGACTGGCAGCTGTCATCGCTAGCAGATTTGACAGGGATCCCACCACCTGGTATTGTGTGATTGCCTCTTGATACCGTATAAGGAGGGAGGGGAGGGAGGTTGGTGGAAAAAAGATTAAGGTGGGATGCTACCATGGCAGTAACAGACTGTAATGGATTTGGACAGCACCTGTGGCTTGTGACAGCTGTCTCTGGACCCTGATTCAATTTGTTTCCTTATGGGGCTCTCTTCTCGCCATTTTTTCTATCTGACACATAAATACAACCACAAACAACTCTAATGATGCTGTTCATTACAGATGCTTGACAATCCAGCTATTATACTCTGATAAGGGGGCCCAGTGTAGCATTATATAGGTTTGTTTAACAGAACGATTAAACAGGATGATTTGTCCTGTAAGCAGAAATACTCTTATGGATAGCATTGATAATCCTTCAAAATCTGACACACAGTAGTTAAATGATGATTTGTGTCCTGCAAAAACTGACACAATATAGATAACTGACAATGTGCAACTTCATTAGCATGTAATTTGGTAATTTCCTCAGAAATCAGGGCCATAACTGATAGCTTTCCCGCTGATTAATTAAGCATAGCTGTCATTTGCGAGGACACACGATGCAGGCGAAATGTTAAAGGAGTCTCATGTAATCCATTTCTGCTTAAAGCTTTCCTTTCTACCTCCAATCACGAGGGATGGTAAATAGAGTGCCAAGTGTGACAGGGAACAGAGAGTCTTAATGCAATCCCAGGGGCTCCACCACCCCCTGATGCTGCTGCTTCTGCTGCAGCCTCAGTGAAAATGCTTCATTACTGTTGCTCCATGATGGGAGCTCAGCATCACCCGTCAACCAAAAAGCAGGAGCCCTATTCTTTTGATTTAGTATATCGCTATTGAGAGGATGGCTGGGTCTCTCTCTATCACACACTCTTCTATGAGGCAGGTAGAGAGACGAAATATCTGTCTCTGCCTGTCAGCTCACATAGAAAACATCCTCAGAAAGAGATGGGAATTTATGAGGAAGCTGCCCTTTGATCGAGATGGATGCAGCCCTGCCCACCTGTGCTCTGAGCCAAATCTCTCCAACATATCAAGCTTATTACTGTTACTATGTTTTAACATAACTGTCTTTTTTTTTTTTTTATCAAGGTAGATGAGAGAACAGACTCGGTATTTACACTGCTTACAATGCAGTCGGTTTGTAGTTCAGCGTGGTAGAAATTACAGCCACCAAACACTGTATTGCTATTCATACATACATGCTTGTGGCTCTGTGAGGCTGCACCTAGGCACAGTGATGCTTTCAGCTATGATAGTGTCAGCATGATGAAATGCTCATATTGACTATGCTACCATACTGATGTTTAGCAGATATAATGTTAAACATCTTACTTTATTGTGTTTGCATGCTTATATGTGCTAATTAGCAACACAAGGTCTAGGTGAAGCTAATAAGAATGCTATTAGTCATTGAAGTATCTGATAATAATCTTTAGAGAAATTACATTTTTGACTTGTTGGATGTGCTAGATGAAAATCTAAGGGCAAGTAGACTTATTTGTATGATACACCATCAAGATAAAAAACTGCCACTGAGATAAAATATAAAAGTGAACAATAAAATACATATGTTTGCTCCCAAAGTTGCTGACAATCCATGCAATAGTTAAAAAAAAATAAAATACAATAAAATATTCATCTTTATTCATAGAGGACTTTTCAAAATCCAATTTACAGAGTGCTTCAAAAGGCAAAACAAAGCAGACAAGTCACTAAATCATCAGAATTTAAAAGAAATAAAAACACAACATGGTGTATAAAACCAACTGAATGTAAAATAAATGTATTGACAGAAACAAGACATTTCAAAGAGATTAAAACTCAAATAAAATCAGGAAAAGCTCTTAGATAAAAGTGTGTATAGGAAGAGACTCAGCTGATCTGATTTCCTCATCAGGGGGATCATCAACATCAGGAGTCAGGAGTAGGCACCTTGAATGAGAATGTGTGTGCTTATCTATTGTTTTAATTCTGTTATATTACACGGGTTAAGTGTTACCCTCACCCTAACTGGTGGAGTCAGATGGCCAACCCTACCTGAGTCTGGATCTGCTGAAGTTTCTTCCCACTGTTACCAAAAAGCATTCTCAAATAGAATAGTTGCATTTGTTGGGTTTCTCTTTTTTAATATGTATTATACTCAGGGCAAAGGCAGGGGACTAATGTTGAATTCATGTTCTATAAGTAAAACTGGATTGAACTAAACAGAAAACTTCCCCTGACTTAGTCAGGGGATCATCAAAGTCAATGAGAATTCAGCCTCTGTACCAGATTTAATCGCAATTCAACCAGCTGCTGAGATACTGAGACAATACATGTAGAATTTACAATGTTCTTGTGGCGATGATGACTGAACAAAATTCAGGCTTTGTTTTGGGTCCAAGTAAAAAAAACATTGTTGTACTTAGCATAAACTAGAAAGGATTGGGCGTCCCTGCAGAATGTTGTAGCAGCCATGTTCCCTAAGTGTTGACTTGCTTCACAGTGGGAATCACACATGCAGATGATACCATCCATTAACCTTCTCTGCATTTCAGTGTCTGCTACTTGAACCCTTGGAAGCAGTGAGGTGGACTGATCTGAAGTGCCATTAATTGAAGACTTGTGAGTCTGGTACTTTTGTTGAACTTATCTTCTTCAGCAGATGAAATACTCAGTCTTATGGGGTTATTTCCATGAGAGTCAGTTTCATCACAGAATTTGATGGGTTTTTTTCCTCTTCACTCAACTGAGCAGTTCTTGTCGTAATGTGTATTACTAAATTAGTAAATAAGGCTGTTTGGTGTGCATCAACACTATCTCAACATAACACAACTGATGGTCACAGAGCATTAAGGAGGTAGAAAGATTTCCCACCAATTAGCTTTTGACAGAGCAGCGTACTTCATCATGAAGATGACTAAAATACTGTCAATCATGCAAAAACAGTCATGAAGGTAAACAGTGGCTTCTTTGAGGAATCTAAAATCTGAAAAATAAAATTTTGTTTGTTTTGCACTTTACTTAACGCATAGTATCAATAAGGAAAACAATGTTACAATGTTACAATTTCATTTGGCAGATGCTTTTCTCCAAAGCGACGTACATCTGAGAAAGAACACAAGCAAAAACCTTGAATGACTGATGCTATGACTGGTACTACAGTATAGTTCTATATGTATGTATATATGAACTATAAACAGGAATATATGTAGCCATACTGTACATAGATAGATTCCTGTATATATGAACTATAAACAGGAATCTATGTAGCCATACTGTACATAGATAGATTCCTATATATATGAACTATAAACAGGAATCTATGTAGCCATACTGTATATCTTAGCTGATGTGACACTGGATGTAAGTCTCAGAGTTCTGTCTTGGGTTCCACAGCTCCGTCACTACACTCAATATGACTGAATATCAGCATGCAGAACATGTAGCCTGTCACCATGGAGACTGACATGTTTCACTCCAGCTGCCTGATGGCAGACACAGTTGAGTCTCACTGATGTGGTTGCCGGCCAAAATGAAAGTGGAAACCACTCCGGGGGCTAATGGAGGATGAGGGTGAGACGAGCAGACAGACAGATAGACAGATGGACGGGCTGACAGAAAATGACAGGATGATTGAGATAAGAAAAAATGCCCGAAAATGGGAAAGGAAAGGATCAGCACTAACCGTGGAAGCCTCTGTCCATTTCCCTGTGTTGTGATGAATGTCTGACAGGTGTTCTCTCAAAGCAGAGCAGAGACTGATCGATGTTGATCTCTGTCATCTCACGCTCGCACAGAAACATTGACAGGTTTGCCAGGGAGACTGTTTTCTGTATCTACCATGTTACTTCTGATTTATTCCATCTGTAAGGTAATTTCTGTGTGACTTAAACACAAATGTGTATTAGGATGCTTTTGGTAATGTAAAGTTGCAATGGCACAGAGTGAAATACAGAGGAGGTTCTGCATTCACAGTACCACTCAAGTGTTATCAGTATAGTTGTTATAAAGAAGGGTCATTGTCAGTGGTAATCAGTGGAGGCACTTTAGTCAAGTACTGTACTTAAGTATTTTGAGGTATACTTCACTTGAGGATCTCATTTTTACTACTCCTTTAGAGTTCAGAAGCAAAACTGTGCAACATTTTTTTCACAGATTTAGTTACTTGCCAGATCAGATTAATAATACAATACATAAGGAACAAAAAATGAAAGATAAGAAAGAATTCACAATAAATTCTGAAGTATACAAATAGATAAAGAGTGTCCCTTCATTTAGATGACAAAATAGTTAATCCATAATTAAAATCAAATATACATTACTATGAAATGGGTCATTCTGCATAATGGACACTTCACCTCTAGTAAAAGTATTTAGTACTTTGTACTCATTTGAGTCAAATTTTGAAAGCATGAATATTTATAAATTGTGATTTATTTATTTTTTAAGTCTAACTAAAGTAAAAGATCTGAGTACTTCTGGTCAAGATGGAGTTACTGTCATGTCTGATGACACGGTGTGTGCAAGAAATAAATATTTTCATACATATTCCACATATTTGTCTTCAAAATGAGGGCCAACTGTCCTCTCAACTTTAGTATCTAATTCATCTGATCCAAGGCACAGACCATTACATATATTTTCCAGTAGAGGGCTCTATATTTATTTTTTTCAGATGCTGGTATTCCAAATATATTTACACAGTGTAAAGCACAAGTACACAGAAAGATACGTAAGCAAGATGACTGAATAGATAGAAGGGCAAAGAATGTGGGTAACAGTTGACAGACAGAATATTTGTATAGTATCACAGTATACTTAGATGCATGTTTAACAATTAATTGATATCATAATGTGTAGAAAATACAGATATATTTAGGTAAAGTAGATCATCTCAGCTCAGTGTGTTGCAGGGTTATTACACAGAATGTGTTCTGCAGCATCATTTAACTGTTCATTAATGCGATGACATGTGGACAAAGACAGTTCTGTGTTGTGTTTTGATGTACGGTGCTCAGTAGTGCCTGCCAGAATGCCCAAGCTGAAGGAAACAGATTGTACTCATTGTATCAGGGGTTTACAGTCTCTCTCAGTTTAGAGGGCAACACTATTTAGGTTTGTTTTTCAAAAACATGCAATTTAAATTTTTTGATTCTAATATTAGATCATTCAACTGACAAGACTGATTATATATAACCATTTTGTGTGTGTGTTTCCATGGATAAATAAACCTAATGGCCTAAAGATATACTTAAGATCTTTAACAGGCTTATCTTTATAAAATGGAAAGTATTTTTAGATTAAGTATGTCTTACTTCCTTCCATGCTGAACTTCACTGACGTCTCCACTGTTCATTTCTCAGAGCTCAGGCTCTACTGTACTGTACTTGGTTTTTTGGAAGCCCACTCTTGCAGAAGTCAGGGTGAGGCCTGCCAAGAAAGGGAGCATTCACAAAGTATTCTTTTGAACAAAAAACTGATGAAAGAGACAATTTTCTCAGTTTTATCTGGTCTTGAACCACCAATTATTTCAAAAAATACTTGCACCTTTCCACCACACAGATTAGTGTAGTAACTAGTAGACTTTCTACACACAGATTAGTTTCATGACATATTCTCTTGAAATTAAAATAAAAAATGTAGTCAAACAAAATCTTCCTTCTGTAAAGTTTAAAAGTTTTCTTTTTCATATACAAGAAGAAATGCGTGATAAAAAGACAGAGTAATAATGTACAGTAGTATCTCGCTCTGCAAATATCACATTGCTGGCGAACGACATTCCATTTGTTGTTCCGAAGAAGACAGCAGTCATGATCTCCAGTAACAAACAGCCCCATATTTCACTTGTACAAACAAGCTTGTTATGACACATAATCATGTTTTATTGTTAAGCGACCTCTAGTGGTCATGTGAGGTATGTTACCATCAGTTGCTTCAGTAAATGCCCCAAAACAACATTTACATTCAAGTGATAGAGCGCTTTAGTGGTTTTGCAAAGGAGAAAGTCAGGTGGAATTATAGGAGATAGATGGATTGACAAAACTAATTGATCAAGAGATGCAACTTCTCTTTGTATATATTTCTATTTCTATATATAGAAATATATACATATAGCAACAGCAGCTGGGGGTCATAATAAACTCTTTGTATTGTGTCAATTCTAAACTGTAGTCTTTTCAAAGAAGGTGCTTTTCAAAGGACACTGTTCAGAGATGGAGTGTTACCTAATAATTTGCTAAAATGGCCTGCATATAAACTTAACTGGTCTGACGCATTAGTCAAACGGTTGCACAGAATTCTCTTATGAGTCAAAACCATTTGCAGATGTCAATAAGAGTTTTTTCCTGAGGAGTCACTCAGTTCGATAAAATCATTTGAAGTCATTATTCCCAATACAGACACTGCAAGCGGCTGAAAGATCAGATAGTCATTCTCTATCAAGTGGCTTTCTCCCACATAGTTTACTTCTCACTCAGTTTTTTTCCCTCTAAACTGTAAACACACACAGCCAGCGTTGACGTAAACACGTTAATTTCACCATAAATGGTGATTTCTAGGCTCACTTAATGTGCTTTTGCATTTGTTGTGGCATCGAAATCACAGAGTAAAAACAAAACTAAAATGCAGGTGATTATGACTGCCCACTGGCTGCTGACTTAGAGGATTGCAAAACACCACAACACCTTGTTACTGTCTTCATTTGAAAGCAAGATAAAGATATATATATATTTCAAAATATAGCAGAAGACACTTTCTAAAACCTCTGTCAGACAACTTGTTTTTTCAGTCTCTGTATCTGTAACAGTAAAAACAGCAGTGTAGGGTGGTCTGTCTGCGTCTTGTCTGCCAGGAATATTTGAGCAGCACTGGTTAAATTTTTGGTTTTTGAAGAGATGGCTTTGTTTTTTTGCAGTCGGCTGCATTAGTGGTATCAGACAGTGCACGCCAAAGCTGCATTAGTGGCTTCAGACATTAGCTCAGGCCTGGAGCCACTCCCAGCAACACACCCTGGAGTTGGTTTGGTTCTACTTCTTATAAACTTTCACTCACTCTTCACTCACAGGCCCTGATTGTACGAGACAGCTGTGAAAACACTACATGAACTATCTAGAAGGAGCTGTGCACGGTCAGTCTCGAATCTGTGAGGAGTTATGAAAGAGGGAACGGGGGCGGGATTAGCATCGGGTAACAGAGCCCACAACCTGGAAAAAACATTACGAGACAGGCAGAGGGAGACGGGAAATGAGCTGAATATTTTTGAAGAGGAGCAGGAGCCTTGCCGCCCCCTCGTCCAGACATTTGTTATACCCCTCATTGCACACCACTGACACATAACTAACAGCAGCAGACAGAGTTGTAGTCTGTTTTCATGATTACTCAAGGTTTGCTTTCTGTGTGCAAGTCTGTAACATGTCATTTAATGCATGTATAAAAGGAAAGATTCATGGAGGATAAATCTGTGATGGATTAGGCCACAGCAGATGTTTTTCTAAGGTGAAAAGACTGTTAAAGCTAATAAATGTTACGGTTTACCATTTGCACATTAACACATGTCTATATAGGCACATAGGTCATATTAAAATAACTGTTTTTCTTTTCACTTACCCCTTCTAGCCATATAGATGATAAGATTTTCACTTGCTGAGGTATAAAAAATAAGCACCCCTGAGACTCTCAGCAACCTAAAGCAATGGAGGTAATTTGAATAGTGTATTGTGGTCCTCATATAACTGGAAAATTATGTTTTAAAAACCGTCACAGCAGTTTCCAGAAAACATGTTGTGGCTACACATCACTTTCTGTTTTTACCATCAGCAGAAAATAGTTTCAATTCTAAACCATTAAACCATTTTCTTTTAGGTTTGATTTTCCGCCAGCCCATAATACACTGAAGCGGGAAACAGCAGTGACTTTAGATAACAGTAAAACTCCTGTGTTTCCATTGGCAGTGGTTTACTATTGTTATTGTGTTGATCTTAAAACCACTGAAAGCATGACAGGAGCCACAGTGCAAAAACAAGCTGTTTTTCTTAGTTATCTCCGAAGCAGCGAAATTACATATCTTGAACCTGACAGTTTCTGATTAATTTTATGGCACTAACAATAATCAGCAGTGTGGTCTTGTATGGTTGCCACAATATTAATGTACAGCAGCTTAATTTGTTGTTTCGTCTAAACCAGCCGGCGTCAGTGTGGAAATTCTTATAATACATAGCCAACATCCATTTTAGATTCAGCGTTAGAGATTTAAAAAGAGGAAATAAAGATGAAAAATAAAACTATATTTGATTCCATAAAAATGCTACAAAGACCGTTCATGTTCATTGTGTGAATGTGAGGTATGTCATTGTTTTAGGTGAAGAAACTAGTTCTGTCTAGTTCTGTCTATTGTGTAATCTACCCATCTTTACATAAGAAAAGAGGGACCCAGATTTACAACGTCTTGAAACAACATGCTGCAGTGCGTGTGAAAAATGGTTTCTATCTACCCACTTATCAAAACAGCTTTTGTGATTAAATCTATTTGTACGATTTTCTTGAGGTTAAGACAAGACTATGTAAACAACAAGTGCAAGCACTACACACAAAAGCAAGATATAAAGAAACTGTTGGCATGAAGACCAGGTATTTGATCCAAGACCGGAGAGGACAAATTTGCTGCAATCTTATTTGATCAAGAGATTAAATAACTTAGTGTTGTCAGGTAAAGTGTAAATATTCCATAATATAAGACCGGGTCATTAAGCCATCCATTGTTTGTAATAAACATGTTGCATAACTACTTTTGTTCTGTTGTTTAGATATTGTGTTTCCCTTTCCTAATGAATCTGGTTCCATGGGAGTATCTTGGATTGGAAGAGTGGAATGTTAATACAATACACTCTCTGGTAAAGCAATCAGTCATGCAAGTGAATAAAAACATCTTACTGTGATTCCTAACATTTAAAAGAAAAGAGGAAACGGTCGCTTCTAAAAAGGAAGAAACAATCCATTTGTTGCAACACCAGGAAGGCTTTTTACTTTGCTGGCATTATATTGTATGACAGACAACCTATTTCAACCTATTATGGGAAACCAATAGTGGGCAAGATAATGGCGCCAGATGGAAATCTACAACTGAATGCTAACTGCTTCACTCTGCCGACAGGATCCAACCTGCTGGAGGCCAATCTGAGGTCACTGCTCACCAGTCTACAGTTAAACTTGCAGTAAACATAAAATAGAATACTGAGACAGGGTTGCCAGTGTAGGAAACTGAAGTGCGCTATTGCAACATTATTTCAAGGAATCTTATTATAATGCGCCATTGTAGTCACTGACTTCCTCATGGTCATGCATCTGCTGCACAATAATCATATGACTGTGACACAGCAAATCAGTTTTGGCATATTATTGACAGCTTAAAGCCTTTTGTCCATTCTAAACAGTGCTATACTTGAAAATGATTTATTACTCTTCCTATTTAGCTGCACAAAAATATCTTAATATCTCTCATATTGCCATAATGTGTATCCATGTGAGGTCTCTGACAGAAATGAAAATCTTAGTTCTCAGACAAGACCATAGAATGACCGTATTGATGATGGAGCTGCCAGTCCATCCTGTTACATGGGTAACAATACATACAGACACACTCGCCATTATGTGTATCTGATTAGTTTGGAAGATTAGGGTGAGTGTAGGAAGAGAAAAATGGATCTTGTATCATTACACTGGCAGAAACAGTGGATGATGACAGTGATTTGTTGTTCTGGAAGCACAACCAGCCTCGGAGGAAGAAGATTAGTTGAGTGCAGAGGTTTTGGATTCGGATTTGGTTTGGATTTGGAGTCAAACCTTGGGAGACAAAACACCCTCTTGAAGGACAAATAGGAACATCAACCATGCAACATTTAGAAAGGTTTTAGGTTGGTAGCATAGTCATGGGAGGGCAGGCTGTGTTTTTCAATGTCTTGTAGCCTGATGTTTCACCTAAGAGAATGAAACAGCTAAGTTAGCTATAAAATGGGCATAACAGCACCTGGAATGTGAACACTTAAAAGTGCATAAATATTTTTCGTTTTTGCAAAAGTTTAGTCCAGTTGTATAAAACGTGATTGAATTTGATCCAGGAAGAGTGAAGTAACAGACTCAATAATAATAATGATGATAAGCGCTATGTGATGACATGTGTTGTGTCACATATATAAATAAAACTGAATTGAATTGAATTGAACAACAACAGTAACTACAGTAACAGAGATTGAAGGCTTATGAGACACCAAAAATACCAACTGAGCAACACGTAAACCTTCATTTTACAATATTTCCTCACTTGTTAAGTTTGACCAGTTTTCAGTAATCACAACAAAGCATACATGCAACCTATGGCGTTCGTATGAGAAACTTTTTCTATAAAACGGACACAGTCACGTTATTCTCCATCGTCCCAATAACAAGGTAAATGGCAGTAACAGGCTACACAAATGACAATCAGCCAG
Organism: Chromis chromis; assembly: GCA_900302755.1. Taxonomy (NCBI): domain Eukaryota; kingdom Metazoa; phylum Chordata; class Actinopteri; family Pomacentridae; genus Chromis; species Chromis chromis. Next base: position 21,516 of record OMNN01089858.1, read on the forward strand.
AAATGCCAGAAATACGGCCATGACAAGTTTGCAAGCACATTAGATGGAACATAGGCCATAATTTAAAATTATCCACAAATGACCCAACATTTTATACAAATGTGTCTCAACCATAATGCAATCATAAAGCCATTAAAATGGCAGCATTGTTCACTGTAGCAATAACCTTACAAGAAATATTGTGTGGTAAATGGATTAATTCGTCAATAACGCGCAGCAAGGTCACTTCACTGTAAAAATAAGTGGAGATGCTTTAATGGTCCAGGCACATAATTACACTACTTCATTGCTGGGAAAAATAAATGTTTGTGTCAAAGTTCTTATAGATGACTGTTGGTAAGAAGTTGACAACAAGATGGTACAAACGTGAAAGAGTTTAGACTAATGCACACAAGAAATAAAAATGCTAAAAGAACAAGTCAAAATAGGCAGATTTACATTTAATAAACTATTATTACTATTATTATTATTATTATTATTATTACTGGCGGAAAAAAACAAACAAGAAAGCTTCTCAAACTTAGCTTTTTGTTTCTTAGCCGTTTCCACTGAAATCTTCACAGTAGACACATAAACTTACGTTACATAAAGACAACAACCAAACTGTGTGGCTGCTTACTGAAAACAAAAAAAAAACAAAAAAAAAAGTTAATTTTTTTTTAAACAGCCAGAATTCTGACAATACAGGAGGAAAATTCTTGAACACCTCCACCGTATGCAGTAATGATGTGTATCTGAACATGTTTACCATCCCTGAGATCTTTATCCAGTCATAAAGCATTTAGCCTGTAAACATTAACAGATTGTAAACACATACAAATGCTGTGTATATTCTTACTACCAAGAGGACGGAGGAGAGACATGAGAGACTGTAAGAGAGCATGCCAGTAATTTTTATTTTTTTTTGTGCCGTGCCAAGAAACGCGCCTTGCCTTTTGGACTGACATCACTTTAATTATAGTTTCCTTTAAGAGAGCCAGTCAGAGACAGGCAGAGTTGAGTAAGGGAGTTCACTGGTAACTGTGTAGTAGGGCATCTGGACACTTCACATAGCTGGAGAAATGACTCTTCAACCTACAAGGTATGTATTAACATTATATGCTTTATATATTTCAAAAAAATTAATTTAATCTGCAATACATTCAGTTTTTCTTGAGAAAGGTGTTGTGCTTTTTAATCATTTTCACCATGTGTAAATTTTTTGTTAAAAATGTGTTGCGATGAAGAAAGATGCTGTTGATTTTAATATGTTATAAAATACAGCTAAATCACACTCAAGGAGATGAAAACCCGTCTTCACTGGGGATCAAAATTAGGTGTCTTTTAGTGTCAAACAAGTTTAGTGTTACATTACAGTGAGCAGGAGCACCCTCTAATGTTCTTCCTTTTTATCTGTAATCATTTATTTCTTCAAATTTTTTATGTATAAATTTTGTTTGAACAACGGAAAATTGCAAACTGAAGAAACTGAAGTTAATGAATTTGATGAATGTCAAACATCTGGTAACATGTGGTTTGTGAAGCACATGTTGCTCCAGAAGCTTCTGCGCTGCCACAGTCCCGGCCTTTTAACGCAGAAACAAACTCTTTAGTGACACTTTTGATGAAGTCTGCTATTAAATTGCAGCTTAGTTCAATCTTGACACATTCAGACATATTACCATAAGTGTTCAGTATCATTTGTCAGTACGACTGGCGTTGATTTAATACTATTTCATAATAGATTCCCAGATGATTAAGATGGAATCTTATATTGTGCAAAGAAACTCCAAAGAGAACTCTAGTGAACCTGTTGCTCATTAGTGCAATATGGCAATAATATACTGCATGTCTCAGACACAGCAACAAGATTTATGGGTGAAGTCTGACTGGTAGGTGTAACTTGTGATCGCAATGAAGCAATTAGCAATTCCAATCACAAGTGCATGCACAGTATAGAGATGTCCATTTTTGGCAGTAGCTTGCACCTTGAAAATCACTGTTGATGAGCTGTACTCACCACAGTGATTGTTTATGGCAGCTAGTGTGATTATATTTCACTACAAAGTTCACTGTTTTAAACTAACAGGCTGCAGAGACAGTAAAGAAAACACCAGCCAGTGACTGTTATATTAAACTCTGCTCTTGTTATTGAGTCTGTGCTGACCTTTTCTTTTATCAGCTGGTATGGGTTGCTCACCCTTAAAAACAGGAAAAGGCTGCAGGGCAGTCAGAAATACATTTTCCATGCAGTGTAATAATACAGATTGTGTGTACATCTGTGACAGTATGTCAGTTGGCTAGATTTTCATAGTGTCAAATGGAGAAGCTTTAAATTAATATGATTTGTAATATTCCACGTTTGTTCAAATACTACTTGTTTAAAAGAATAGTCTGACATTTTGTGAAATATATTTGCTTTTTTTTTTTGGCTGAGATTAAGATGAGAAAACCGATATCACTCTCATGTTTGTACAGTAAATATGTAGATGGAGCAAACAGTCACTCGGATTAACTCAGCATAAAGTCTGCAAATGTAGGAACAGCAAGCGAACTGCCTGCTGGCAGACACATCATCTATACTGTATATTTACCAAAATAATAACTATTAACATGTTTCACTGTTGACATTTAAGACTTTTTGGTTTATTTTTTCCTATCTCTTTGCAGCATCCCAACTCTAAGCACCACAATATCATATGGAGACCTGAACAACACCAATGCCACCCATTGTCCAGACCTGGAAGCCTGGGAGTGGCTCAATGCCAGCCAGCCAGTGTATATTCTGATCATTAGTGTGTTGGGAATTGTGTTCAATGTGTTCGTCCTGATGATTTTCTGCCTCCACAAGAAGGCCTGCACTGTGGCTGAGATCTACTTGAGCAACCTGGCTGCTGCTGACCTTCTCCTGGTGTCCTGTTTGCCCTTCTGGGCTGTCAACATCGCCTACGATTTCAACTGGCCTTTTGGTCGATTCATGTGCAAAGTCATCAATGTGGGCATTAAGATGAATGTCCACTGCAGCATCTACTTCCTTGTTCTGGTTGGCATAGATCGCTATGTCGCACTAGTTCATACAATGTCACATGGAAGAATGCGAAGGCCAAAGTATGCCAAAATAGGCTGCCTGCTGACATGGGGTTTCGGTTTGTTCCTCAGTGTCCCCACGCTGATATTCAGGGAAGTACAACATTTCCCTGAGTATGGTGTTGATGCATGCTTTCTGCACTACCCAAGCCACACTGTAGAGCTGCTCTGTGATGGGACGTTGATCATTTTTAGCTTCATCATTCCCATTTCAATCATCTCGTTCTGCACTTTAAAGATTATTCTGGCTTTGCAGGTCCAAACAATAGGAAGGGTAAATGCTGAGAAAACAGAACGGAAGGCCACCACTCTGGTGCTGGTGGTTCTCCTGGCCTTCCTCATCTGCTGGGTGCCGTTCCACATAGTCACCGCAGTAGATGTGCTGTTACGAGCAGACGTCCTGGGAGGATGTCACCTCTCAGCTGTCATAGACATCTGCAACCAGATCTTCAACTACTTAGCCTTATTCAACAGCGTCCTCAACCCCATCCTGTACGTTATTGTGGGAAAGAACTTCCGGAAAAAAGTTCGGGAGGTTTTCCAGCAGTGGAAAGTTAAGAGAACAGCGACCTCTGAGTCCACACGATCAAACCTGTCCTCTACACTCAAGACTATGCTATAAAACGCTTCTGTTGAAATACTTTTCAACTCAAATGCAGACTTTATGGAAAGAGGTGTAGTTAACTGTCATTGATAATGTTAAAATGATGAGTGCAATGAAGTTCAGGTTTAAAATTGTGATGGATGTAGATGTAGAGTAATGGGACCAAATAATCCTTCCTCAAGATGCTGTTAAAAAAACTTCTGCTTTAATTATGATGAGGAAATAAGATTACATGTAGGGATACCCAAGGCTTGAATGTTACATCTAGAAGACATCACCATGTTACAGACAAACAAATATAATCTTGTGCCAACCATATATATATATATATATATATGCTTCTATAATTTTTAAGCTTATGCTTAAAATGTTGTTTCATAAGTTCATAACAGTTTGATCATATCTTAAATGTACAGATCTACATCTGCCTGGTTGCAGTAAAAAAAAAAAAATGTAAATATATATTTTCTTACTCATGTCTCATATTGCTGATAACTCTGAATATGTAAATAGTACCACTGTTTGTTCAGAACATAACCATCAAATAAAACATACATATGGTTTTATATGTTTTTGAATCTTTACAATGCATTTAAATGTTAAGTTGAGCATAAAAACAGGAACAACTGCTTACTAAGTGTTTTCTGGTGTTTCTGACTCACTGTCTGCCAGGTTAAAACAGGATTCTGTCAAAGACTTTCCACTGCTGATGCATAAACATGCTCCTTTTTTGTTGGCTTTATAGACCTTGGTTGTCGCATTGTGGATTTCTCCCCACAGCATCATTTAATGGCCCAGTGTTGACTCATTGTGGGCTGTGGGTGAGGGTACACCCGTCGGTGTCCTTAAAATGAAGGCATGCCATGCCAAACGGGAAACCAAGCTTTCCCACAAGTGCCAGGGCAGAAAATTGTTGTGGAAGAAAAAACATGCAGGCAAGTTACCTCCAATGATAAAATGTCTGCCAAAAATAAACAGTTCAACCTCATTTCATGTATTTTTGTCGGCATTTCAGAATTATGCAACCGTTGGTTTTTACTTTATTGTTTCAAATCTGAAAAATAGAAGATCATGTTGATCGAGTCTGCATCTAAAAATAGCTTAGCTCAATCCTTAGTGTTTCTATTGGATTGTGTACCTGCCGGGTCAAAAGTGTACTTACAAAAACAAATAATCAACATTAGTAATGACAAATGATGTTTATAAGACATACTGACTCTGTGTTGATCCAAATCACAACACAAAGTACATGACAACCCCCTTTATAAAAAGCAGGATAAATGCAGCACTGAGGAGCCGCTACTGGCTCAGGAGAAATTGATTTTACATGATTTTTTTTCTCATATCTGTCAGAATCAGTTCTAACATTAGCAAACCAGACTAAACAGCTTCAACTTGTAGTGGAATTAGCAGTAATGGTTAAATGTTAGATGCTGTAACAGCTAAAATAGCAAATACCATATAATCAATCAGTTCTACAGTATGTAAATTTGTTGAAAAAGGTGGGAACAACATCTCCTGTCAAAACGTGATGGCTATACAGGATGATATAGTCCCTGTCTTTACCACACAATGGAAGTTGACAGCATAGCAATGCCAGCCTTCAAATGTCTGTGAACAGCTGCTTTTAAAAATACCAACTTAAAATATACACAATAGTCACAGTAAAACCTAGATTTATACTTTCTTACACTAAAGTAAAGAGAATTTCAAATTTATTTTGACTTATATAAATTTTTTATTCTGTAATTAAACAGTTTTTTGTTGTACATCTATAAAAGTACGTGCATGTGATTGTTCTTTTTTCAACCACACATTAGTAGTCCTTACTGCATCTGTTGCTAAGATTCCCCTCTTTGAGAGCGGCATGTGTTTGCTCTCTGCTCTGACTGATAAAGCATCACTCTCCACACTACATGAAGTCAATTATTCCTGCACACATAGAGCTTAAAACATGACACAATGTCAGCAACACAGACATTAGATACTGTGTTGACACAGTTAAAAGGTTTCCCTGTAATGAGCATTAGTTTTGAACACACCCTCAATTTTCTGCCTTTTGAATCTCCATTACTGGAAAGCAGCTTTCACTGTGACTGCAAACTCAGAGGGTACTTACTTACTTATGGAGAGTGTTGCAAGTGCTGAGGTTGTCTGCAACCACACAGATGCATGGGTCTGGGTTTACACCATGCAGCCTGCCTACATGTCCATCATCTGCCTTCTGGGAGTGATCGGCAACTCCTTCGTGCTTTGCGTGTTCTGTTTTCAGAAGAGGCGAAGCTCCGTTGCCGACATCTACCTGAGCAATCTGGCATCGGCCGATCTCCTCATGGTTTCCTGTCTGCCGTTCTGGGTCGCAACCATTATCGACAAGTTCCACTGGAGATTCGGGGAGTTCATGTGCAAGCTTGTCAGCATTGTCATTGGTATGAATTATTACTGCAGCATGTTGTTCCTCACAGTTGTGAGCATGGACAGATATGTGGCCCTCACCAGACCGCTGTCCCAGGGAAGGCAGAGACAGGCCTTCTGGGCACGTGGGATTTGCTTTGGTATCTGGATCGCTGGGATCTTGCTCAGTTTCCCTGCTGTCCTCTTCCGCTCCGTGCAGTTCTTCCCTCATCTGGGCATCGACGCCTGCTACCTAGCGTACCCCCATGAAGGGTGGAGACTGCGCTACAACATAACCGTCAGCATAGTCGGCTTTCTTATCCCTGTTCCCATTGTGTCATTCTGTAGTTACCATATCACTAAAGTAATTCGAAGCAGCCGGAAGATGAGAAAAGGCAGCAGAGGGAGTGTGGAGAGGAAGGCAGCGTACCTTGTGCTTGTTGTTCTGGCTGTGTTCATTCTCTGCTGGCTGCCCTACCAGATTCTGATGTTCTTGGACACCTTGGATCACTATGAGGTCATCTCTGGATGTACATGGGCACACGTGTTGGACATTGGCAACCAGTTAGCTACTTTCCTTGGCTTCAGCAACAGCTCCCTGAATCCTTTCCTGTATGTGATTGTGGGGAAGCACTTCAAGCAGAGGGCAAGGGAAGTGTTTCAACTTGTCGTGTGCAGGAGGAAACAGCAGCGGAAGAAGTCTGATCATTCCAATGCCAATCTCAACTCAACTAAGCAGACAGAAAGTACTAAAATGTAGATCTTTCTGCAGATGTAGAGAACATACGAGTTTAATCAACGTGTCTTTTTTATAGACCTAAAATCACACCATGATTTAATAAGCCTTTGCCATTTGAGGAAACATTTTGGGAAATATACTTATTTGTCTTCTTGCCGAAAGTTAGAGGAGACGACCAAAACCACCTCCATGTCTTTATGATAAATGTAAGGCTTTTTCTAGCAGCTGTTTAGCTTAACATGGCAAAAAGACTGGAGACAAGGGGAACTGCCTAGTCTGGCTCCATCTAAAGCTCATATTTTAACATGGTGTAGCTTGTTTGTTTAATCCATACAAAAAAGTCACACTTTCTCTCAAAACCACAATATGTTTTGTTTATTACACATTTTCGTTTCCTGAGTGCAAGCAAGACATAACATGTTGGATGGTTTTGTTTCTGTTTGACAATCCCCATCTCCAGTCTAGCTGATTTTATAATTACTGTAGAAACATGAGAATGTTACAAATCTTTTCTGTACCAATTTCTAAAAACACTGAACTAAGGTTGTAGTTTACTGGAAACTCTGCTGTTTTGTTTGGGATAAATCACATCCAAAGCCATCCTTGACCTGGCAATCCTGAACTTGAGTCTATATTTAATTTTAATTGTTGTGAACCTCAGTTGCCCTGCAGACTTACTCGCCTTCTGTTGCTGTTGACAAAGACAGACAAGGGTGGTGGCCTGATAAAAGCTTAACTCAACTCATGTTGCATCAGACTTTTGCATGTACTCCAACATCAACAATATACTGCTGTAACCTATGTTTTATCAATATACCTAAACAATTATATTATATAGTAAAGATGAAGTGTCCCCTAAGATTTTAAATGTTATTAAAAGTAATTCAGCAATGTGTGGGTGTTACTGTCTTAAATAAAATATCATCTGTGACTATTAGAGGGCTGGAGTGTCACTGCGTTCATATGATAAGATTGTTTATGCATTGGATGACAGTGAGCCAGTTTTCCTCAGAATGATTCAAGAATGCTGTTAAAATTTTGACCATAAAAGGGGAGACACAGCGTTACTTCATATTCATTTTTAGATCATGCTTGCCATTCCATACTGATAATTTCATTATCTTTGGTTAGGATGAAATTTAGACTTCACTTGGATGACACATGAAGTAAGGAGAAAAAAGTTTTAGTGATGAGTTACATTTTGGAATAATGTTGATCAATTATAAAAACAAAGAATTGATTATTAATGATCTCAGCACATATAGAGAAGTATCATAGACTGTGTAAAAAGTAAGAATAATACTGTTCATTGGTTTTATCATTCAAATTATTGCTACATTTATAGGAAATACACATAAGCCTGTGAGTTTATCTTTCCTGTTAACCCTCAGGAATGTTGTTATGGTTAACAGAAAGCTTTGTGTATCAGTATGACATAAGTGAGTGAACTTGTAAGTTTAAATAAAATAGTACAAATATGTCTCTAGTTTTAAAAAAATAAATCTGTTTTTCCCTTTCTTAATAGTTTCTTGAAAGTCTTCTGCAACACCTGCTAACTCCAGTTTACGATTCTCTCCAAAATATTAAGTGCACTGCAGATTCAGCTTACCTCATGTATGTAGATGGTCCAAAGTCTGACTTTTTCATAAACAAGTTGATATATTGAACTCTTGGCAAAGGGTGTGGAAGAATGCAAGTTTGTATACAAAAACGGTCACAGAAGATCTCCCCTCCACCTCACTGTGTTTCATCAGGAGTTGGGTGTACACGGCTGAGCCCCATCACAGACAAGTCTTTTATCATTAACATTTTGACCAAAGGAGGAACATTTTTACGAAACATACGGTAAGAACTTTTGTTCAACCTTATTTTGTTTTAGTTTTGAGCTTAAAGAAGACTATAAAAAACTAACAGGAGCTACACAGCCTTTACAAAATACTCAGAGTCAGTCACCTTGTTAATGTCATGTCTTCTTCAGAACAACAGCAGCTCTGGCTGAATTTTTCGTGTTCACTTTTACTCTGTGACCACAAAGACAACAGTAAGAGTCAAAATAACATAGCATCATGCATTTTAAATCCAATGATAGCATTTTACTAATAAGTATGTATAATTGTTTTCTAGTCCAGCACTTGGAGGCATTGAAGCTCGTAACTATGGCAACGTTGTGGTCTGAAAACAGCAGCACGTCCCTGCCGTTCAGTCCATCGGAATCTCCAGACTCCACAGAATGGACCGTGATCCTGACCATCATTCCCCCATATGTCTTCACCTTATCTCTGGTGGGGCTTCTTTTTAACAGCTTTGTCCTGGGTGTGTTTGTAGCCCACAAGGAACGACTGACTATAGCAGAGATCTATCTGAGCAACCTGGCACTGGCTGACTTTATTCTTCTGTGCAGCCTCCCTTTTTGGGCAATGAACATTCTCAACGAGTTTAACTGGCCATATGGAGATGCTCTGTGTAAAATTGTCAACTCTGTCATCATCATCAATTTCTACACCAGCATCTACACCCTGGTGATGATTAGCATCGACCGCTACTTAGCACTTGTAAAGACCATGAAGGCCAGGTGGCTGAGACGGACACTTTATGCCAAGGTGATCTGCTTCATCCTGTGGATGCTAGGGTTCCTGCTGAGCACGCCAACCATGGTTCACAGAAAGGTTATGTTCATTGAGGAGTACGGCATCACGGCCTGTATACTGGATTACACTAATGACAGTTCTTGGAAGCTGGCCCATCAGATTCTGATGAACCTGGTGGGCTTTGTACTCCCTGTTCTGGTCATTGTTTTCAGCAGTGGGAATATAATCAAGGCTTTAGGTCAGAGGACCAAGGGCGTAGGTTTTCACGACGCCAATGACACAAAGGCCACTGTTTTGGTGTATGCTGTCACGCTACTATTTCTACTTTGTTGGGGTCCCTTCCAGGTATTCACCTTCCTCGACACACTCTGTGATGTTAAAGTGCTGGATGAGACACTGTGGTCTCACACTCTCGACATAGGAGGACAGGTGTCAGTGTATCTGGCCTTTCTCAACAGTACCCTCAACCCTTTGCTGTATGTCTTCTCTGGACAGTACTTTAGGAAGAAAGTTAGCGCCATCTACAGAAAGACTAGATATCAACGCAGAGGATCGGACATGACCACTTATCAGCGTTCTTTTGTGTCCACTTATATCAACAGAACAGAACAAATTAAGCCTGTGGTCATTTTTAATGCAAAGGAGCAAATGTGACTTCTTACTGATTACATCCACTTCCTTTGCAGCTTATGGATAGAGTGATACAATATAGAGGATATGACTTTCAAAACTGCTATTTCATGAGATTTAACACAATTATAATGCTGTTATATAGTTAAACAGCACTATCGGAGGATATATAATGATGTGACTGGAAGAAATAATAGACACAGATATAGATAATGGGTGTAATCTGTGGGAGAAATGGAAGCAGATTTTATGTTTACAGTCTCCATAATGACACTTATGTCTTGCATTGTGCATTATGAGTCTAAGTATGCATTTACATCTGTTTCTTTGGCCTGTTATATCGTGATGTTTTACAGTTTTATTTTTGCCCCTGTACATCTTGGCAGGTTAACAAAACATTTATTCAGTAATGACATGTAGTATATACAGTCTCTCTTTACAGCACCAGCACTCATTAATTTTAACTATTCTTACTGGACATGTTTGTGTAGTCAGCTCAGCACACCCATTAATGTAAACACATAATGTTAATACGCTGGAAACTATTAGGTCACAATTCTGACCTTTGTGGAACTCATCTGAGTATCATTTTCTATAGCAAGTGTCTCCCTGCAAATCTGAGGTTACATTTTTAAACTAATATACACTGCTTTGATATTAAGCACTGGTTGAAATCTTTGCAATACTCGTAATTTCATGTATAACAGCCGTTTTGGTCATTTCCGGGGACCTATTATCTAAATTGAATAGCATGAACAATCACGGTTAATTATGGCAAGGCTTTGTACTGACATGTTTTAATCATGTTTATGCTGATCCATTGCTATGATGATCCAATTTCCGGAGCTTACTACGCCTTTGGCTCTCAGGAAGACTCTTGAAAAGAGTCAAGAGTACTCAACAGAGGAAATGTTTGAAGGTTTTTGTTATATTTATGTTCAGCAAAATGAGCCACACATCTCTCTTTGACCCAAACATGCGGGGAGGTTTATATGAATTATTAAAGTTATTTAAGTTGTGTGAATCTGTCTGGTTCTATGTGTTGTCAGCACACATTCATTTCTGTTGAATTGTGCCAGATGCCCCAAAATTTTAGCTCATCATTCTCATTTGACATGAAAGTGATTTCCTCTGGATTTGGATGCGATTCCATCGTCACATGGGACAGATTGACAGGAAATTGTGTGGGAAGAGTTACAATCTGTTGCAGCTGTCTCGCCTCCACCTAGCATTAGACTGTCCCAAATTAAAAGTGATTAGCACGACAACCACCACAGTGTAAAACTGACCAGTGACTGATATTTTGTTTCAGTAAAATACTCAAGGACCCTAGGCTTTGACTTTTCCCAAAATGGTGTTGAATAGAAAATAATGTATGTAATAATGTGTGAGGCGACAGAACCGCATTATGTCAGACTGCATAATAGACTATAATGGATATGAGAAAGCAACTGGTTGATGCCAAACACAAATTAAAGTTTCTGTAAGTGATTGAAAGTTGGATGGTGGGGAGATACTGAAATAGGCATAAACAATGTGTTGTGGTGAATCTGATGGATCTGTCTTCTACAGCACTTTCAGCATCCAGTTCTATTAGTCAGTCATTTAGAAGTTATTATTACACTATTATTGTCAAATATGAAGCTATTATCCTCACTATAACCTATAGTAACCTTTTCTGAATAACTCAAGGGCAAACTTGTAAGTTTTGGTTACGTAGTGCATCAAAAATAATGCTGCAGTGAATATTTCTTTTGGACCATTTGTAGTAATAACATAAATATGGCTTGAATTTGGTTTTTTCAACAAGGCTATAGGCTGTTTATTATTGTTTTTATGGCTTACTATTGTCTATTTAGGGTAATTATGCTATTTTGGTAAACTTAAATATCATGCATTATCTCATTGTGTGATGATTATAATTTCACACCAACCAGATATGCACATACGTTTCCTATTCCACTTTTAGTGTCATTGCCGACTTCTTTTTATTCACAGTCATGACATTCTGACTTAGTGTTGTAAGATTATGAAACCTGTTTTTACTGGTAATGGTTGTAATGTTAAGGTTTCATGAATCACTTTCCAGGGAATTTTGACTTGTCCCAACAAGACAAGCTCTGGTTACAAAAGAAAGACGCTGTTGTATTTGGAAATGTTCCTTTCTGAGAAGCCTATTAGCCAGCATCTGTTCCAGGCAAGTCTGGATTTTTAATTTTTGGCTGCTTTGTGAATGTAAGTCAAACATTCATTCTCCTGACCCAAAAAGTTTCCAGACTGGACAGCCAGACAAGGAGCTGTAATTCCCTTTAAAGCTCCGAAAAGTTGAAGGAAGTAATTCCGCTTTACATGTTTGACCTGCATGTTGCACATTTGACCCGATTGGTTTCTTAGGTTTGTTATGTTGGAAACTCCAGCTGTTCGACGCTGTGTTCCTGAGACTGTAATTATTGCAGTTTAAGGGTGTTGTGACATGTTAACAAGGTAAGAAAATTATCATTTTCACTGGAGGGAGTTTTTAAATCCCATCTGGGGAGATGTCGTTTTATTTAAATTGATTCTTTTTCTGTGTGAACAGCTCCTTTACCTCCTACTTGTGTATCAGTTTGGTCTGAAATCCAGCTTTTATGTGAAAATGGAGCAATTAAAAAATGTCTTGCTAATCTGCTGGCCTGACATATAACAGCAACAAGAGTCACTAACATGGGAATAGATTCTTGTACTTGTTTTTCTACATATACCATATTGAAATACACTCACAGTTATCTCTTTATGACTTTCCAGGTGTGTCTTGAAAAACTCACGGGAATCTGCCATTCTCTATGGAAATTCTTGTATCCCTCATCTTTAAATATTTGTTGTTGCTTCTGATTGCAAGCAGTAAAACAAATTGAACACCTGCAATATTCATGTGTGTTATTAGTGACACCAGTGGCCACTTAATGAACTGCAGTCACCACCTTCTTGTTCACACTTGTGTGCTTGCACTCTGTAAATAGGTCCCAGAAAACATCCTGGATATCAGCCAGGATCACAGTGATATGATATGAGCAAGACTGAACATGTTTGGCCAGCATCAAGTTGCTAGACAACAAGGTGAATAAAGTTACACTGTTAATAAAGTTTTGTCTCACAGAGCCAGACGCTGTAGAATGGTCTGGCTGAACCTCAATGTCATTCTGTCATAGGGGCAACATGCTTTGGTTTCCTTTCCTCTCCTTAAACCAATCCCAATTGTCCTGGGTGGTGCTTCAGCCCAGGATGCAGCAACTGTGCCCCTGCAAAATCATATAGGGGTATTGTTTTGGTTGAACATTAGCATGCAGGGAAATGAGCACTATTATTAAAATCAAGCAGGGCTGCCTTATTATACTATCCAAATCTTAAGCAAAACTGGCCATTTTCAGTGTATAGGTTGCTGTTTGGAGGTAGATGTTTTTCTGCACTGAAAATGTTTTTTAAACAGTAACATACAGGTAGAGGTAAAAGAGGAGATAACCATATGAAATGTGTGATAGAAATAGCATTCCTGCAGGCAAAGTTTACATCCAGTGAGTGTGACTATTATAGTTTGACTATAATATATACTATATTTGAGATAGTGGGCTATATTTTACTCTCAAGTACTGGTGCAGCACTGAAATGACATGCTAGTTTTTTATATCTTTTGCCCTTAGTTTTCCCATGTGGTGAGTAATCATTTGCAACAGCTTTACCCATGACGTTATTTCTAATACACCAAAATGACAACAGTTACCTGATGTAACTTTAGTTCTATGAGCACAGACGAACTAGAACAATGGAAGGAGCCTAGATGCTTGCTGCATTGTTGTTTGCTGTGTTAGTCTCAAAGGTTAATTTTACAATGTTGATGGTGAAGTGTGTCTTTAGTAACTTAAGAGCTAGAGAGAGAGGAATTTTGACATTTTGGCTGTGGAGTGGACTCTAGACAGCTGTTAAACTTAAAATGTATTAGCCCAACTCTGATCCTGCGGGGTGCTTTTTCCCTTGACATATTATTGAATTGTCATTAGCGTCCTTTCACATCATTATGTGATGTTTATAGGCAGACAACTTTGTTTACAAACTACCACACTGGGGATCAACCGTTTCCAACAGTTGTATATCAGCTTCTGGGAAAATACCATGCAAAACATAATTCACATTGACAGAGTGGCTGAACACTGCAAGCAGAGTCACACAGTGCTACTAGAAAATAGAAGAAACAGGACGGACATAAGGAGGAGGGGAGGGGCTGGCAATAAAGTGAGAGAGTCAAATACCTTGGCTGACATCAGTTTATTATCAGTATATTTTCCCTTTTGAGTGAGCAAGTCAGAGACAGAAAGAGCTCAGTAGCAGAAGGAACTGGAAGAGTGTAGCTGGGAAGTTTAACATTTTTGGTCTTCAATAGGAAGGATGACTCTTTCACCTACAAGGTATGCATAGGCTTTACTTGACTTGTGCATTTTCATTTTTGTGCATGTGGTACCTTCATTCCCTGTAGTTATAACACTCGCAACCTTGCAGTGTTCACTATTGTTCAGCATTAACAGTGTTTTATTGCTTGTGAATGGCAATACGCAGATTAAAAAAAAACTATGAAAAACAATGGCTAACGCAACAGAAAAAGTCAGAGCCTTTAAATGCAATGCCAGATATCGGGTTTTGAAAGCCAATATTTTTATTGTCCCAGCATGTAGACATCTTTACCGTAACTGTATTTGTCTCAACATGTTTAGCCTTTGATGTGGATGAGCTCCAGCCCCAAAGTTTAAACATGCAGTGAGAGCATGATGATTACTATTCAAAATTGTTGCCAACACTCCTGCACTCAGGTGGCTGCAAATGTAGGTGAGGAAATGCTCACATATAAACATATGTGATCAGTAAATGTCAAACATTAAGTCGATTTAAGGGCAAACACACAAGGAAAAAGTTGTGGTGCACAAATTACAGGGTCTCATTTGTCTCCCAAAGGGGAAAAAACAGTTTGGATTGTTACAGAGCAATGATCAGTATTTGCAGCAGCTGCATTTAATATGTTCCACTGGCGCCTTAAGCAATACAATCTGAAAACTTACAGGGATCTTCACAGATAGAATTAGAAATTCTTTTGCGTTTTTCAGATGCATAAATGTAAACAGGCACGTATTAAATGCATGAGTACTTCTTAAGTGAATACTTTTACGTTCACAGACATACTGGCATACAATATGGATACAATAACTGTCAAAAATAACATCAATCTAAATGTTTACTGTTTATGAGCAAAGAGCCACACATAAATAAGTATTTAACAAATGCATCAGTAGATTACGAATTAAATAAGGAACTTTTGACCTGGCACCTCTTGATGCAAGCAGGACATCCTAGTGAATGTTAGCGTCTAGCAATCATTGTCAAACAAACTGCACCTACTCATGCTACTCAGATTTCATTCTACTTTTTTTGTTGTTTTTATTGCACCATAAAGTGTATGCAGACACTGAAGTCTTTTTCATAGCTGAGATAACAGAAAACAGACATCTTCATTTTCATTTGTTTGCATGACTCATTTTGGGTGTTTCTTTGCCTTAATACTTTTAAATAATTCAACAAAACACACATCATACCCAACACACTTAAAATGCACAATAATCAGAGTGTCTTCGGAAGCCTATAACATACTTGACTATGCTTTTTGTTGGCATTTTGCCTATATTTTGATAGTAGCAGTAAAGATAGAGAGTCATTGTGAGATGCAGTCCAAATGGTGACAGGTGGCCTCGTGTTCAGGACTCTTTAATGTAAAACAATAAAGTGCTGAAAACTACCTCAAAGGCAGCCAAGTCATTGGTATTATTGCTCATCTACTACATGATATTCTTTAGAAATATCTGACCAGATGACAAACAACCACACCATTGTGTTCAACTGTTTCATGAGAATTATGAGTTAAATGGTAAAACTGAATCATTTTGAGCATAAAGGTTGCTCCACTTTTTTCTTCTCAAGAATGTTTTCAGCAAAAATACTGAAAAAAACTATGGCATTCTGCAATGTGTTGCTCTGCTTATTAAATATTTCACAGTATACAGCTTAAAATTAGTATTTAGCATTGCTCAGTATTTCACAGTATGTAGTGTGACTCATTGTTCTATGCTATTATGACAAACCTGTAAGATAATTTTTGATATTAGATTTAAATAGTTTATAGTATAATATTTTGTCTGGTTTGACTGCTTCCTTTATTTTTACGCAGCAACCCTACAAACAACACGAATGACACTTTGTGCCATTATAATCAATAATAAATTGCTTTACCCTAACCAATATCACTTTTTTTTGTAGTTGCACCTAGCTAACCCTAGAGGCTGGGTCATAACACTCAGTATTTCACAATATCCAGTGTGACTCAGAATTTCATATTTCTCAGTATTCTCATCATCATTAGAACAAATCTGTAAGATCATGTTTGATGTATATTTCAAATGGTTTACAGTATAATGTTTTGTCTGGTTTGCTTTCTTTTGTTTCACAGCATCCCTGCAAACTTCAGCCATGAAGCTGTGGATGAAAACCTAAAGAACACGGATGACACTTGGTGTCGTTATGATGGAACTGATTGGATCTTCACTGTGATTCCAGTGTACATCCTGATCATCAGTGTGCTGGGAATTATCTTGAATGTGTTTGTGTTGATGATTTTCTGGCTCCACAAGAAGGCCTGCACCGTGGCTGAGATCTACTTGAGCAACCTGGCTGCCGCCGACCTCCTTCTGGTGTCTACTTTACCCTTCTGGGCTGTGAATGTAGCAAAAGGATATAACTGGACCTTTGGGGAACCCCTGTGCAAACTGCTCCCCTTCTCCATCTCCATGAATGCCTACTGCAGCATCTACATCCTAGTTCTGGTTAGCATTGACCGATATTTGGCACTGGTGCACCCGCTGAGCCATGAAAGAAGGCGGAATCCATTTTATGCCAAACTGGCATGTGTAGTGGTGTGGGGTGTATGCTTTCTCTTCAATGTCCCCGTACTCATCTACAGGGAAGTTAAACATTACCCTGAGAAAAATGTGACCGTATGCCTTCTTAAATATCCAAGTCCTACTTTAGAAATAGTGTTAATCATCATCAGTATAATGGTAAACTTCATCGTCCCCATTTTTATTATTTTTTTCTGCACGGTCAAAATTATTCAAGCTCTGAGGAACAGGTTAAGGGGCAGCTTAGACACTCAGGGAAAAGAGCAGAAGGCCACCACTCTGATCCTCGCGGTCCTCCTGGCGTTCCTGATCTGCTGGGTGCCATTCCATGTGGTTAAGATACTAGATCTGCTCAGTAGGTTAAATATTGCAGGAGGGTGTGAGGCTCGCCTGAACTTCATCCAACAGATCTTCATCTTTTTAGCCTTCTTCAATAGTGTTCTCAACCCCATTCTCTACGTTTGTGTAGGGGGAAACTTCCGGAAGAAAGTTAGGGAGGTCTTCAGCCGGATGAGTAATAAGAGAAAATCAACGTTCAGCCTCATCTCCACACGTACAAACCTGTCAAGAAGTGTTAAAACTGAGGATTCCACAACTTAATCTGCAGAACTGTATTTTTTATTTTAATTTATGGTGTGTATTTTCAAGATTGTATACAGTGGAACTGGCAATGTTTTACAAAAGAATTTTTTAAAATTACAAGTGCTTTAGCAAGAGGAGTGGGAATATTTGTGTTCAGTGACTCTGAACTGGACTTAGGGTGTGTGTTTTCAAGATTTTTTTTATAATGAAACTGGTCATATTTTACCCAGACACAATGTAAGAAAGGTATTCCTACCTTATGTTTGAGTAAATACGAATTTACAGGTTACCATTTCTTAAAAGGGTGAAGCAACAACGATGGCATGTTTATTTCATTAGAAGCACAATATTGGAGGGCTGCCCATCAGATACTGCTCACTCTGGTGGGATTCGATATTTTTAAAATTACAAGTGCTTTAGCTAAGAGGAGTGGAAATATTTGAGTTCAATGACTCAAAGACTATAGGACAAAGACTGGAGGACATCCGTATGTTTTTCTACAACTCTTCTTAATGTGTTGGGGTCTGTTCGCAGATCTAAATGTTTCTTGAGGCACTGATGAATAAATAATGCATGAGAAGATGTAGACACACACTCACAAATAAGTAGTCATGTTTCAGTGTATCTTTCTCAACATAATCCTGAACTCATATCTTTTGGGATAACACAAAAGTCAGGGGAAAGGACGATGGAAACATCAAGATTAATTGTTTAAAGCCACAAGTTATTGCTCTTTTGTGTCTAACATCAACAGATGGGTAGAAATGAAGGGTGTGGTCATTTTAAAAGGAAGTGATTGAATGTGGCTCTATCTCATGACAACCTGCTGACATTTTGTACCACTTGTAGTGCATTTACCAAAATCTGCAACTCTACCACTCACATACTAACAGTTGTTTCATTAGCTATCATGTTTTCATTTTTAACACAACAACAACACTGCTGCATAATTAAATAGGATTACCGCACATGTTTTACATCACAGAAGTAAAGGACAAACCCTAAGATAATGGAAGCAATGCACCAAACAAATGGAGGCAGACTTTGTGTCTCTGTGTAACATCATTTACACTCTTGATACAACAATTCAGTGGATGTTTCACACCTGAATGCATGTACATGTATTTAAATCTCTTTCTCTGTATTGTGACATGTCTGTGTAGATATTGTACTTATTACAACAAATTATAGTTATTGTGATATAACTTTATTGTTACCTGTGTGTGATATACAAAAACATGTTTTAAAACCATGTAATATTTCTCACTTTTGTGTGTGACATTGAAACAGGAGCAAATTTAAAATACTTTTTCAACCACCAGTGGAGAGTGGCTACCTGCACATTGTGCAGCCATTTGGATGCTTGTACAGTTTGTAATTTGTTGCTTGGTGCAGTTCATTTACAATTCGAAGTCAGAAGATCTGGATAAACATTTCAGTATTGCTGAAGTACCTTCTGTGTGTCAATTGTTTGCATAGTAAATGTATTGTAACACCTTGTAGGGTGGCATAAATGCAAATTTCCAATCTTAATCTTTTGCTGGTATAAATAAACTTACACCTATGAACTTTCCATACTTTTGCAGTCATGTTTAGTTTAATTCTGCTGCATTAATGTTGATGCTTTAATAAGCTGTCCATCATGAGTCTGACAATGTTAGAGCAGTGTGATGCTAAATCTGTATGGTACTCATTTCATGCTGTCAGGTCCAATACGATCCAAGCTCGATCCCTATCACAGCTTTGTTTAGTGAGGTTCAACTTTATACTGCATTTGTAGCATTATGTCTGCATCACCATGAACTTTAAACGTAGCTGTTACAAACCATAAGTAAATAGCTGTTGTACTTGAATGAAAGTCATGCAAAATTTCAGCAATACTCTAAATAGGCATGATGCATTGATCATGGACAGATGTTTTTTCTATTTTTTTTGTATCATGAATCTCGCCTCCAGCACTTTCAGCAAGCCTTTATTTGGTAAATATTGTACTGAAGAGGATTAAAGACGAACTCCAGATTTCCCGGTCCCCTCAGCGGATAGACTTGTGTAAATGTAAACAAAAAGTTAACTTTAGCAGTTTTGGCAGTGTGTAGGCTGCCCGTGCCTGGTTTGTCTCAGGAGAACAATCCTATGTTTTAACTTGATGAAACACAACTGTACGAACATCATTATGGTCACAAACAATTTATGTGGTTATGACAAAAGGATTGGACATTTTATAGAAAACAAAGATCTTGCATTTTTGTTAATAGTATATCAGATAACAAATATATCAGAGCTGGGAGCATAATTGTTGGATCTTAAAGATGTAAATCAGATAGTGTAGAGCCCTCAGGCTGTCCATGGTAATGATCTAATAATTTTTGGTCACATTGATAACTATCATCACAAATAGAAATATATATATTAATATATATGTCAGGCACAGCTAAGTGATATTTGACAGGTGATCTAAAAAAAATCCACAATGATCATTTCCAACCTTTATTGATTCAATGAATAAAGGTTTTGTACATTGAAATTTGAGGTGATGTGTGAACAACAATATCTTAGGAACTACCTAAAATTGTCACTGTTATTTGTTATCACATGATTGATTGAGAATCTGCAATATTGGACAAGCAGATCAAATGGTGAGTTCAAATATGAAATGTCCCGTCTCTGAGCTCACATTAACAAAAAATATATATATAATGCAGAACTCGGTGATATTTTCTGAAACATCTGTAGTTAAATGTCACAATAATACAAAACATAAATAACACTTTTTATCATTTAATTCTTGATCACAAAAATGAACTTTAAAAAATGTTGTTTTTTACTTTGATACCTGATTGAGCAGGTATCAACCACAAAAACAAAAGTATTGGTAGAAAGCCTAATCCAACTAAAACTTCTCTACCGTCTTCAGACAATCTCTCCACCAAGTTACATATTTCATATGTACAGGGAATGACCCCCCTGCTCATCAGGGTACGTTGATACTACTTGAAGACACTTGCCCAGTCACACCCCACAGGTTACCTATAAAGCACCTGTGCTGGTGTGAATTCACTGGTTGTTTGATATCCACTTCAGTCAGGGTGCAGTATGACAATGCATACTACTTTAAAAATGTTCTGTATTTATTGCACGGGCAGCCTCCCTGGATTGCGGTTTCCCTGTTCAGATTTTTGTTAGATTTATTCCTTTGTTGCTACGGCTCCTGTGGCTGTAATCCAAATACCAGCATATTGTTCTGTCACGGAGCGGATCAGAGGCTAAAAAGCAGATCGACAAAACACAGCAGACAAAACTCTTATAATAAAACTGTATTTATGACAATAACGAATGATACAAATGGTGCAAGCGGAGTGGATCGTAGAATAAATGTACAAATAATGATTGATGCTCCCGAGGTAGTCAACTACAGGTGGGAGGGCAAAATAACACGGAGCTCCATCCGAGCAGACAGAATTAATCTTACGAAGCAAGATAATTATTAAACGATTAATTATTAAATTATTAATTATTATTAAACAAGTTTGCAAACAGGATGGAGGCAGGATAACAAACAAGGAAAATCGCCGGGCTGGCGACCTACAATAAACAACTAAACACTGTGTCAATACACTAAGCACCACTAACACAACACCTATGAGAGAAGAGGGGAAACTTAACTGGCGGCCAGAGGAACAGAGGGTGAGGCTTAGGCAGGCGGAGGAGATGTGTAGCATCGCAGGAATGGTGTCCGGGCAGGTGCACGGCAGTGAGGGATCCTGACAGAGATCCGGGCAGAACCGAGTGGGTTTGGTGGTAACGAGCTAAAGCTCCTTGGTTGCAGATGAGGCACACAAACAGGATCCATGCAGGGGTTGTCACGGACTGAAAAGGAAGGAAACTGGGTTCAGTATGGAGCATAGCAAAAGTAACAAGACCAAAAGTAAAGAGACCAGAGCTGATCAACTAGTCATGAATCAATGGTCCAGCGTCATGTAGTCATCAAAGCCAGGCTTATATGGGGAGGCTGATGAATGTCAGGAGACGACCACACCCCATCGCAGGTGTGCACACACAGGTGATTATCCAATTGCCAGCAGTGCAGACTTTCACGTCGGCTAACAGCGGGAAGAAACTCTGTTTCAGCCCAGTTGGGCCGGCATCCGGCCTTCATCACGACTGTGATCCACAATACCGGTGTATTGCTCACAGTTTTGTGAGCTGACGCCCTCGGTGGGGCCCATGTTGAGCACAGTCATAACGTCGGTTTCCAGCAGTAGTCGAGCCGGCATCCGGTGTTTATCATGACTGTGATTCCTTACCAGCGCATTGCTCGCAAGTTTGTGAGTTAATGCTCTTGGTGGAATCGATGCTGAGCATTGACTTCGGAGTCGGCTACATAGTAGGTGAGCAAACTTTCCTACGGCCCTAATGGCATCTCTCTGCCGATGCCTGAATGCAGCTGAAGCACATTGCTGCGATACGCAGCTCTTGTGTTCAGTGGTAGTCTTTCACATGGCCCAAAAGTAGATGTCTCCTCTCTTGCTCTCTCTTCCCTTATCATGTCCATACAATCTCTGTTCTCAGAGTCCCAGATCTCCTCCTTGGCTTAGGCAGCTAACTCCACAAAATTAACTTAGCATGGTTATTTTGGTTACCATGGCGGCGCATAACAATGCAGCGGCTTCTCTAGCTCTCGGTGTTAGCTTAAATAGTTTTAGTGTTATTAATGATTTTGTTGGCACAGCGGTAATAAAATACAGCTCAAAAGAACTGCTTGAGCTTAACAACAGCCTTCACGTCCAGATTCACCTGGATCTCAAGGCAACACTCGGCAGATTAAAGATCCTGAGAACAAGCAGCAGTTGGAGCTGGCCTGGATCAAAGAGGAAGCGGTGCGAACGTAAACAAAAGAGAGGCAAACGGGCCGGTCTACTAACCAGGCTTAGGAGTAACGCTGGAAGGCCGGCTATCCCGTCACTCTTTTTATCCAACGTTCGGGCGCTGGATAATAAAATGGACTTGCTACGTCTGAGGCTGAACCAGCAGGAGATGCGAAGCTGCAGCGTTTATGTCCTGACGGAGACGTGGCTCAACAACAACATGCCAGACTCCGTTTTCGAGCTCCACGAGCGGCTACTGTTTCGTTCGGACAGAGACCAACAGCTCTCCGGTAAAACCAGAGGAGGGGGACTTTGCATCTTCATCAACAAGGGTTGGTGCACGAACTGTTGTGAGGTGGAAAGACACTGCTCAGAGGCTGTGGAACACTTGATGGTGAAATGCCGTCCCCATTATCTGCCACGGGAATTTACAGCAGTGTTTATTGTGGCCGTCTATGTCCCCCCACGAGCTAACGCTAACGACGCACTGAAGGAGCTACACAACAGCATCGGCTCACTTCAAAATAAACATCCAGAAGCGTTGTATGTGGTAGCGGGGGACTTCAACCATGTGAACCTGCAGGACATTTTGCCGATGTTCCACCAGCATGTTAACATGCCACACGGGGGGAAAACACTCTGGACAAAGTGTTTACCAACATACGTGGAGCGTACAGAGCAGCGCCACGCCCCACCTGGGCGCTCAGACCACATCTCACTCCTCATGGTTCCTGCCTACAGTCCAGTGTCTAGAAGCAGGGACATTATAACAAAGACCATCTCTGTGTGGCCAGATGGAGCTGTGTCCATGCTTCAGGACTGCTTTGAGACCACAGACTGGCAGATATTCCGTGAGGCTGCAACAACAGGGAGCAGTGTGGACTTGGAAGAGTACACATCAGCTGTTCATGGCTACATCTGGAGCTGCATGGACAATGTGACCACCTCTAAGACCATCACCATCAGGCCAAACCAGAAACCCTGGATGACTGCAAAGGTTCGCTCTCTGCTGAAAATCCGTGATGCTGCGTTCAAGGACGGTGATGCAGCAGCACTCAAAGCAGCCAGAAAGAACCTTACAGTGGAAATAAAGAGGGCTAAGTCCACATATGCTCTCAAGATCCAAGGCATCTTAAATCCAATGACCCACGGAGCATGTGGAAGGGCATCAGATGCATCACTGACTACAAGAAGTGTAGCACAGTGCTCTGCAGACCCAGCGCTCCCTGACACCCTGAATGACTTCTATGCCCGCTTCGAGGCCTCCAACACCACTACTCCCTCCCGACTCACCCCCTCCTCTGATGAGCCCACAGTCATAACATAACAACGGCAGAGGTGAGAAAAGTCCTGCTGAGCATCAACCCCCGGAAGGCCCCAGGCCCTGATGGTCTACCAGGCAGGGTTCTGAAAGACTGTGCACACCAGCTGTCTGAGGTTCTGGCAGACATATTCAACATCTCTCTGTCCCAGGCCAGAGTTCCGCCATGCCTCAAGACATCAAAAATCATCCCTGTGCCAAAGATCTCTGTACCATCATGCCTCAATGACTACCGGCCAATTGCACTCACCCCTGTCACCACAAAGTGCTTGGAGAGGCTGGTGATGAGGCGCCTGAAGCTGACCATCGACGTGGCTGCGGACTCGCACCAGTACGCGTACAGGTGGAACCGGTCCACAGCTGACGCCATCTCCACCGTGGTGCACCAGGCCCTCTCTCACACGGAGAACAAGACTCTATGTGAGGCTGCTGTTTCTGGACTTCAGTTCTGCGTTCAACACCATCATCCCGCAGAAACTGGTGTCCAAGCTGGCTGAACTAGGAGCCCCCTCGCCACTGTGCAACTGGGTCCTGGACTTCTTGACTGGGAGGCCACAGAGTGTCAGAATTAATAACATCTCGTCTTCCACCATCATCCTGAACACCGGCACGCCCCAGGGATGTGTGCTCAGCCCACTGCTGTACACACTGATGACCTCCGACTGCAGAGCTCAGCACAAGAACAATCTCATCGTTAAGTTTGCAGACGAC
>OMNN01089859.1:0-10065 GCA_900302755.1 Chromis chromis
TGCCACCCGGTGACCCCTCGGTGTCGGAGGGGACGCAGGGGAGCGCCGGCTGTCGGAGCAGGTTAGAGTCTCCGTGACTCAAAAGGAACATGAGCAAACAGTGCAACTCAAACATATTAGAGCATTACTAAGAATAACTGCACACTGCACAATAACAGAGGAGCTGGTGGTGGCTGAGATTACAGGAAAATCTCTGTTTAATCATCATAAGTTTAGATATTATCCCAGCGGAAAATCGCACTGCTCAAAGATTGCTCTTCTGTAGCTCAGGAGACAAAATTGTGATTCTCATTTCAGCACTGTTTTAGTTTCGATTTTGTCTGTTATGTTTGTTCATGGCTCCATTTTTTCTCAGTTGAACTACATGTGAAGTATTTGTGAGGTAGAGGTAGTTGATTTATTATTATTTGCATAAAATAAAGCTCATAAGTAGCTCACATGTGGCTCAACTGAGAAAAAATGGAGCCAAGTTAGGAAGGTTTCTCCTTTCAGTCTAGGGGAGTGGGGGCCTAGTGTTTTGTGAAATGAATTTGTAACCGGCGGGTCGCCAGTTCGAGCCACCAGACAGGCAAGAGGTTGAGGTGGGAAAGTGAGAGCGACCGCTTGTCCCAGTCACCACCACTGTGGGCCCTTGAGCAAGGCCCTTAACCCCTGACTGCTCCCCGGGCGCTGCACCGCAGCAGTCCACTGCTCCTACTATGTATACTTAAGGTTAACTTTGAATAGGATGGGTCAAATGCAGAGAAACCAGCATACGTCAATGACGATTTTAAACATAGTTTTTTATGAATTTCATAAAAACTGTATGATCAATCGCTACCAAAAGACATAGCACACCATTCCTGATCGAGCTGTACGTTTTGATATATAATTTATGTGGGTTTTCTTAAAGCTGCAGGACCTAAAACACTGAATATTTTTACTTTTGCAGCGGTTTTGGATGCTGCAGTCAGGTAACCCTGTGGATTATTCATTTTCATCACAGTTCTCGCCTGCATGCAAATGTTCCACCAAAACAACTCCTCACATGACTATTTTGAAGGGAAGCGGTTTAGCACCGACTAATACAACTGTGATTGGTTTAAAGAATTACAAACAAGCCACAAGCTTTGTCTTCCACCGATAAAAGAACGATAAATAGGTTTCTGTGCTGCAGAATGGTCCGGCTCTGCAAGACTAGTTTTGCCTCGACTGACAACTTTTTCAGTCTGATGGTTTTTTGTTTGCTCCAATGCCATCCATGCCTTAAATTTGAAATTTCTGGTTTCACTAAAGGCTGCATTGGCCTCAAATTGCTCTCTGCATCTAAATATGATATCAGCGGCTCCTGTGTTGATAATAAAAACTGAACAGAGTCATCATATATAGGAAATAGTCTGTGAGAGTGATGCAAAGTGATGACATTCTAAATTTGCACCAAGCGCGGTGATGGTACATGGTGGAATAATGACATTTCCGACAGTGTTTCTATTGGTTGACTGTGCACATATGGTCAAAGTTAAACAAAGCAGAGATTGAAGCCCTTTTGCATCGACAAGAATGAGAGACGGAGCCAATATTTGCAGGACAGAATTGTAATGTGATACACCTTTACACGATAAAGATGGCAGGAAGCTGTACAGCAACCTCAAAAACATACCTTTAGAAACGTACAGTGTATTTAAAGTTGTATTTTTTATACCAGCAGGTGTTTGTAGTGGGAGTCTGCTGCAGGTTTTTGGGGTCACTTCACTACCTTGTTTTGCAAATGTTTGAGTGGGAGAAAAGCAGCGGAGAACAAGCGTGGCCTTATCACTGACCCAGAACTCAGAACGTCAGCGTGACCTGTAGCCTTATCAGAGCTTGTGTGTGTGTGTGCATATGCATATGTATGTCAGTTTGGCGATACACTGGGCTCACAGGCCTGTTTTATTATGGTAAAACGGTAAAGTAACAGTGCATTTTTATCTTGAAATTAACATATATTTAGCTTTATGATAGGACCTCATTCTGTCTGGGTAAACTATTTGGAAGGAAAGAGCTTTTATCTATGTTTCATTTACTGTTTTTGCTGTCTTTTAATTTGGTTTTATGCTAAAATATAACAGAACATGCAATACTTTCATCTGGATCCACCCTTTGTGCTGGTTATAGATTAATCAACTTGGAGAGTTAAGAGAAAATCCAAATCTGAAAGTGTTTTTTTCAGACTTCTTTATTAAACTGAACCAAATATCCTGTAAAGGCATAATTTATTGGTTTAGCAAAAGGACTAAGAGATCATGAATTGTTATTCTTTTCTTTTAGGGGAAAATAAATCAGCATGTTTTGTCTCTTAAACTACGTCAACTCTCTACCTCAAACATGTTTTGTTTGACCTTATTCTAAGCTAACATGACCACAAGGTCACTTCTTGGTTACCGGCTTCTGTTTCTGAACTTTTTACCTCAGACTAACCCCGACCAAGGCTACTATCGGCTTTTCTGTTGCTCATGATCGATCTGTCTTTGTTTTTTCATGATATTTGATGGTAACAAGCGGTGACATGGTCAGCAGCATCACTGCTAACTCTTATCCCGTCTCCGGCTGTGTCTCTAGACTCGCTGCACAACGAAGTACAAGTGAATCTGTCCATCAATAATAGAAAGGAGCAACGCTTTGAGCCTTTGTTTAGAGTTCAGTGGTGCCTATGTAGCCGAGCCGATGTATTATTTTGTCTGTTGTTACACCAAGCCCACGGTGCCAGACAGAAACACAGTATTATCTATAGGCCCGGAGGTAAAGGAAGTGAAATATGATGGTGCAGTTAGTGCAGAGGGACTGACAAGTCAGATAGTCTCTGATGAATAAGAAGTGAAGAAGTGTGTGCTCAGCATACGGAGTGTGTATGTTTACTGGCATTTCAAATGCGCTGAAATAATTTAAGCAGAGCCTCGCTGACAAATTACAACCATTAGCATACCAGAGTGAGCGCTTCGGAAAGTTTGATGTTCGGTTGTGTTTTCTTTTGATCCTCTTTTTAACTGCCATATTTCTAACATAAAATTTAACAAATTGCACCGCGTCCTAACCTGTGAGCACTTTACTTTTTGGTGGAATGTGCCGCACTCTTCATAATAGACAAATTTACATCCATTTACCCAGGAAGCAGGCGAGTGTAATTACTGTTTTGAAGAAGGTATCAAACCTCACAGTTATTCTGCTGCTTTGTATTGTCTGCTTGCTCAGTCCTCTCACAGAGCAGCTCCGATCAGGTCTCTCCTCGGCCTTTTATCTGTGTTGACGTGTGGCGTGCACGTTCATGCCTGTGTGTCTATGTGTCGGCTTAAAGGGGGGTATTTGGATTCCTGGCCGGTCTTCAATAAACTCAGGCTACAGCGTGCGGCGATAAGAGTCTTCATGGTGCAAACACTGACTGGACACCATAACTGTCTTTGCACATAGTTTCCATCAAGTTCGCTCATATAGGAACAAGACGGCGATTCTGTAGGCCTGCTGTCTGGAAGTTTAAAACAGTATCAGCCAGATAACGGCAGAGCAAACACTTCCAACAACACTGTGCCAAATGTTCCCGCTCCATAGGAGTTTCTTCTGGGCAGCGAGCACCACAATGTTTCAATGGGGCATG
Organism: Chromis chromis; assembly: GCA_900302755.1. Taxonomy (NCBI): domain Eukaryota; kingdom Metazoa; phylum Chordata; class Actinopteri; family Pomacentridae; genus Chromis; species Chromis chromis. The sequence continues at coordinate 3,608 of OMNN01089859.1, forward strand.
AAATTGTTCAAATATTTGCCACTTTTCGGGGGTTCAGATGGCTTCAGGTTACTATTATCGCTGCAGTGTCCTTGGTAGGGGTCTGCCAGTGTTCATTTTATCTTTCATGGGTGATATTCTAGTCTTATTTTTCCATTTTCCATGTGTGTATCCTCATTTTAAAGCTACAGTTGCTGGGATCAGCCCTATGTTCCCACAACCCTATGTTCCCACATTTTTAAGATTTCTTCTTTCACTGAAAATTTTGAAAATTAGGCCCTATGTTCCAACATGTCTCACATTTCTAAGACCCCGTTTACACAAGGGAAACCGCAGATATTTCCATGCGGTTTGGCTTCTCATTTACGCGAAAACCCCATTTTTATCTTTAGAGATTTAAAGATTATTTCTATAAACTAGGAACATAGGGCCTAATTTTGAAAAATATCTTAGGAATGTGGGAACATAGGACTGTGGGAACATAGGCACGCTCCCCAGCTGCCGCCATTTTTGCGTACATGTATTACAAGGTCAATAGAAATAGCAGGATTTAGCTCTTCACACACATAAACAGTGTACATTTTCCTCCCTAAATCCATTATTTCCAAACTGTTTGAACAGTCTCTGGCTTTAGCATCACTGCTGCCACATGTTCTCTCCACTGAAGAGCAGAAACCCATTCAGACGATGATTCATTCACTCGTTTTACCGCTGTGTAACGTCTGGGTTAACATGGATAACATTATACAGTGATATTCATTCAGTGGCAATTTAGATGGAGTGCTGTCATTAATCCTGGAACATGAAAGCTATCCAGCAGAAAATAATGTCATCCACATCACTCGATAATGTCCCATTAGCTTTTTAATTTTTTTTTTGTCTCAGTTGTTTTATTGTTGTAGTTCATAAATCAGCTTCTTCCATGAAGTCACTTCGGATCACATTACTGTCAGAAACATAACGTTACTGAATATAAGGTGGCAGGATAAAACAAACCGAACAAGAGATATTGTGTGCGTTGAAGTTTGCTAATCAGGAGCTGCTGTGTTTGATTTCACAGATGCTGCTGGTCAATTAATAAGACTTTGTATTAAAAAAGCAGTAATTAGTTCTCTTGTCCATCTGTTCTTGTGATTCTTGATTTTTATTTTTTTTCTCTTTTTGTATATAAAAGATTTTGTCACTGTTTTGAAGTTTTACTCAGTATTTAGTTTAGTTTTCGGGTCAAAAATAGGTTGTCAGTGAAAGTTTTTCTTCATTTCTAGCAACATGCATGCTGCATCCTATTCAATTAAAAAGTGAAAAATGAACCAAATAAGTGAAAAAATGGCAGTTTTGGCAGTTTTCATGCCCACTTATATCCATGTTTTCCCTCACTGATCTTCATGTTCCACAGATAATATAACAATACCGCGTTTTATTTGGGATATTTGAGTTCTCATATATCAACTCTTTCATGGGTCATTCTGCTTAAATTGACCAGTTTTTTAGTTCACATCTGACCATCTCATATTGGTCAGATTTATATTCTGAGCATGTTTTTAAGTAAAATGTGGTAATTTTTTTGGTCACATTTTGTTTTGACTAAATAATTTATAGAGAGGGGTGGCTGATGTCATGCTGATTTTTGTGTCATTTTCTTCGCGCCAATCTGCGGATCAATGTTTGAAGTGCAATAACTTTAGAAATAATGTAGACACAGTCCTGAAATTGTGTAGACTTATTGATGTACACCGATCAGGCATAACATTATGACCACCTGCCTAATATTGTGTTGGTCCCCCTTATGTGGTCAAAAATGCTCTGAACCATTGGACATGGACAAGAGGACCTCTCAGGGTGTCCTATGAGGTCTGGCACCAGGACATTGGCGGTGGATCCTTTGGGTACTCTGGGTTGTGCAGTGGGGCCTCTGTCAATCAAACTTGTCAGTGACATTTAGGATTTCCATTTGCATGAGGGAGTGTGCTTGTTCTGGGACAATGTTTATTTAGGTGTCTAAGTCTAATCAACGCGAATGGCAAAACCCAAGGTTTTGAACACCACATAGTACCAATATGATCAGTGTTATTCACTTCACCTGTCAGTGGTCATGATGTTGTGGCTGATCGGTGTATATTGATATTGATATATTATTTGGAGTTGGAAAACCATTATTTTTCTTTTAGCCCAGTAGCAATATTATATAACTCTTCCAGTTTCCAGTTCCACCTATCATACCTGCTCAATGATTGTCATAATACTGGCCATAAATGCAAAAACCACAATTTTAATTTAGCTTTTTCTCATAGAGTATGAATCTGACTTGCATCATATTCTGAATTTTAAAGCTCCAATTGATGCTAATCATAGGGGAAAAATCAGCCTCTTAGGGTGAAAAATAAAGGTTTTATGGTTTGTGGAATATCAGAGTGGACAGAGACATTTTGTGACCAAATTCGTACCATCATAACTGGTTTGTATTGTTCTATCAAAGAAGGGTTGTGCCATTGAAGACCATATGTATATAGCAATGAACCTGCATAATTTCAGGACTGTAACTACATTATTTCTCAAGTCATGGTACTTTAAACATTGCTTCACAGATTGGTGCAAAGAAAATGATGCCAAAATCAACATGACCCACCTTCTTTAAGAATTTTAAACTCAAAAACTAATGTTACCTATGAGCCCAGATTTTACACATGGTCAATTCACCACTTTAAAAAAAATCTGTTGAATTGAAGATGGTCAGGTGTGAAGCATTCGATGAATTGCGGCAGAATGACTCTCATATGCAAACATACTGTTTCCAGTAATAGATGTAATATAGAAGCAGTCTTCAGAGTTTATTCTGTCAGCTTTTTGGCAAAAACACAATGACATTGTCACAAGAATCCATTTAGGAGTTCTGCCCTTTATCGCCACATCTCTTGCCAGTGGAAATGAAACGTTAATCAGTTTGTCCTTGCCCCAGTGCCAACCTTTCTGCACCGGTTCATACACCCTAAACCTAACCCAGCTTCAGCTCTGACGGTGCAGGAAGGACTGCAAAGATGAAAATAAAACCAGAAACTGTTCCTGCACTGGTGAGCTGAGTCTGAGAACAGGTCATCGCCTTTTTAGTAGTTCAAGACTCTTTCAAATCTTCCTCCACTGCCATCAACCAAACATCTTTCACTTTGATTTTCATGAACATCTGTCAAATGTGTTCCCTACTACACATCAACCTTTTAAAACAAGCTCTTCTTTTCATTCAAATAACAAAAACTGAATATTCTTGAAATCCTATTGGTCATTAAACTTTTTAATTTCTATTTAGGAGTCAAAAACTCAAGGTTACATGAACGCTACATATGTTTTTGGTGTCACAGTAGCTTGAAGCCTTATCTCTAAAAAAAAAAAAAATCATTTTTCTATTCAGCAGTTTGAGTAGTTTCATACACTCGTGACCTTGAGAGGGAGAAGGAGAATGTTAAAGAGCAATTTGGTGTTTGTTGATACTGTGTGTGGGTTGTGTGTACAAACCTGCGTGCTCATTATTTGACAAGTTTATCATGCTTTGCATTCGTATGGCGGAGTTCAAAAGGTTCTCAGTATTTCCTCTAGAGGCCCGTCCTTGAATGTTTTTTTCTCAAATTCAGTCAGATACTTTTCAGGGTAAAAATATAAAGTAATGTTATGCCATCTTGAAACTTTTTTTTTTTTGAAAGCTGTTCAGAAGCTAAATTTCAAACCAGACACCAAAGTTGAGTGAGGTTTCACAGCGTAAATCAAAGCGTGAAATGTTGACACGGATATGAGGTGGGATGTTAAAAAGCAGAGTGAGGAGATTTGCGTGACTTGACTGATGACGATCTGGGAAAAGCTTTGATTTCAGGAAAAACTTCATGTATAAATAATCAAGATCCAATGCGAGTGGATGATATAACACTAAAGGGAACAAGAGTGACCTCCAACATGACACTGCATGGCATTTTAACCACATGTCCTGCTTTGTTTCCTGCAGGTTTCTCATAGTTCTGGCCTGTCTGATTCTCAGCGTCCTCTCCACCATTGATCAATACCAGGCTCTGGCTCACACAACTCTCTTCTGGGTGGTGAGTGTCAAATATGATTAATAATAAAAGCAACACCTGAGATTATCCTTTAGAAACACATTGTTTTGCACCTTATGTGTGTGGATGTCACATTGGATTTTGGATGAATCCGTCCTCTCGTATAAAAACACACAAACAAAAAAAATACTCAAAAGGTCATTTGTGAAGGAAGATTATTGGACCCAAAGCTATGTTTGATGTTTATCAACCTCTGGCTTCAGCAAATGCCAGAATATAACATAAAAATGGTGCAAACCCACTAAAATGTTCCAATAATATTATTATTTTAAAAACTAATACTAAAAACCACTGTACAATACAAATCGAAGTCTTGGATTGAAAATTCCAGCCTCAAAGAAAAAATAATAAGTGAGTTCACCAGTGACCCCTGCAACAAAAGAAATCGCACATGTAATTGTAAAGCAACCCGAAGCCCACGAGCCAAGGTTAATTGCATGACCGAGGTTATAAAAGAACCTGTGAATAGCACAGTGTTCTCAATCCCGCCCTGTGTTGTCTCATGTAGCTCGGCTCCACATCGCGGGGAATCGGCTGTAGAAACGGCTGCAGCAGCGGTTGGGAGGTTAGAGTTTCACTACCAGTAACAGAAGGAACAGTAAAGGCACAATTGGCAACCTTGAATTATCTGTGGAAAATGGTGTTTCAGTGATAATCAGACACAGTGAAGAAGAAAAGTATTTTTTTGAGTTAATACAGCATCAGGTGAAATTATGTTCAACCAACAAACCATAATGAGCTAAGGGGAATTTGCTTTTCCACTTCAATCAATAGGCTTGATTGGCAGCCTAAAGTCAAGTCTTTAACTCTAGTACACATACAAATGTAGTTGTTCCTGCTAGTTTTCAATGTTATTTAAAATAAATATCTCAATTAATTAACATAATTATGAACACAAGTTTTTACGTGGACAAAAAGTTTAAAAGTTAAGTTGCTCCAGTTAGATTTTCAGATTTTTTTCTGGCTTTTAACAAATTAATTAAACAACAGATTTCTTTTTTTTTGAACTACAATTGTGTATTCCAACATGATATTTAATTATTGAAAACAAACCCAACACCATTTTAAATTGCCTAACAAATTTCAAATACAAATGAAAAGCCCTCTTAGCTGAGGAGATTTGAAAAATAAAATTTTTACCATTTTTATCCACAAGTTTGCTAAACTGAAGAGTAGGATCGACAGAATTTCACTGCTAAATATGACCAGCGTTAGCTATATGCAGTAGTATAGCATGTTTTAACAACATCTATTGGCCATATCACATGTGACAATTCACTGCGCATTAAAATGGCACAAAACTGCAAAATTAAACAGCCAAAGAACTGTCAAAAATACTGAAAAATGCAAAGTGGCTGCAGAAATCTGGAAAGTGCAAGAAAAACCAAACAAAAAGATGAAAAGTCCTGTGACTGGCTAAAATCTCCTGTCACGGACTTGATTTGCTAAAGTTTGAAAGTGGAGCCAGATTTAGGTATTCATTATAATAGAAACTGTGAAAACCAAAGCTTTGTCAGTTTTCACCTGCGTTGTCTAAAGCACTTTGGCTCTGCATGGTAGAGAATTGCCAGTTAGAAACTAGATTGTGAGGTTTCAGTGGGATACCGAACAAAACACAGCAGCCGCAGTGATTCAGAGATCAGAGCCAAACTACCAGATTATCTGTGTAAAGTTGGCATTTTAGTGAATGTGAATAAGAAAACCACTGCACACAAAATGGCACAAACCTTCAAGATAAAACTGCAAAAGAACCATCAAAAATGATTGAAGATGCAAAAATTATAGTTTAAAGCTACAGTAGCTGCAGAAATCTGGAAAATGCAATCGGCAACAAACAAACAGAATTAGAAAAAAAACAGCACATTGAATATGCACATCAAACACGCAAAGATAATGAGCATAAAAGTCAACATATACATCGATCAGCTACAACATTATGACCAATGACAGGTGAAGTGAATAACACTGATCATATTGGTACTATGTGGTGTTCTGCTGGAAAACCTTGGATTTTAACATCCGTGTTGATGAGACTTAGACACCCAAATAAACATTGTCCCACAACAAGCACACTCCCTCATTCAAATGGCAATCCCAAATGTCACTGGCCTACCCCATACAGGAAAATGTACCCCACCACATGGCAACAGTATCAAACAATCAGGAACATCTTGTGGAACATGACAATGGCCCAAGATATTGATTTGACCTCCAAACTTCCTAGACCCCATTCTGATCAAACATCAACAGGATGCAGAGGAACAAGTTGGATTGACAGAGGCCCCACTGCACAAGCGAGAGTACCCAAAGGATCCACTGCCAATGTCCTGGTGCCAGACCTCATAGGTCCTCTTGTCCATGCCCAATGGTTCAGAGCATTTG
>OMNN01089860.1:0-14789 GCA_900302755.1 Chromis chromis
GGGATTTCTTACCCCGAGGGAGCATCTTACCCCAGTTTACCTCAAACTGCAGTATTTGCTGGAAAATTCTCTCATTCTGCGGCTTCAGGGTTAATTAAAAGATCCCTGTCAAGCTTCAGTTACATTTACTCTGAACCCCAAGTGGTTTCTGGACCTTGTTTGCTCCTGTCATATTTGTACTCACATTTTCCACTGCAATATAAAGTCCTGCACCTCTGTGCAAAACAGAACAAACTCAAAAATGTCTTCTGTGCAGTATTGCAAAGTTATCATGCCATAAATCCTAACAATAGACAAAAGAACTGTAACCAACATGTGCAATATTCTCCCAGTTCCCACAGCTGTTACCAATATTTACAATTACACAGTTACAATTTAATTTAGTAGACGCTTTTATCCAAAGCGACATACAGGTAGGTAGGCGGGGCAGCATTAAGGACTGGATACCTGCGCCCTGACCAGGATTTGAACCACCAATCTCCCATGCTAAGGTCTGGGGTGTTAGTCACTGAGCTATCCAGCTGCCATTCACATTTTTTACAAACTGTGATTTTTACACGACTCTGCACATCATATTTCACCATGCAGAATGTATCCTCCGACAACTTGCTCCTCTGTATACCATTTTTGAGCCGTGTTGCATTCATTTCATTTTAATTCCTCTCAATCTGTCTCATTTATTTCTATACTCGTATACACACTGCTTGCAGTTCAGCCAAATATTCGCTAAATGTCCGTCATGTGACTGCCGGTCATGGCTCCTGAGTTGCACTGAGGACCCAAATGTTTGTTTTTGTAGGACTTAGTGCAATTTGCATGTACAATAAGTTACTTTTATTATAATATCACAATTGTAAGCTTAGATTTGTTAGGTTAAGATATTTTGGAAAGTCGAATATCTGACATGTGTTCTTGTTCTTACAGTTTCTGGCTCTGATACATGGTGTAATTTGAGGAGACTTTGGGGTTCAGAGGGTTAAGATGTAGACATGACCCAATGGATAATAAAAGAAAAAGATCAAACCATTGGTCTCCAACTTTTTTGGCTTCCTAATTCACTCTCTTTACTTTGTATTTTCATCCAAGTAGAGCTTAACTCCCTGACTTCATGTTTTATTATTGATTTTTTATTGTGTTTTTCATCCAAATTTGTCTTTTAGCCATTGTGTTTATGTCTTATGGGTTGGAATTTATACAGCGCATTGGTTCAACTCCTGTTTTAAATGGGCTTTATAAACACATTTGACTTGACTTCTTAGAAACAGCAGTGAGTCATATATCATGCGTCTTTAAGCCGTCAACAGCTCCACCAAATCAGCATATTCGCCTCTAAACGTCCCTCATGGATTTGCTTCAGTAAATGTTTAAATGATCACACATGTCATCGAAAATCAAAGATCAGAGGAAAAGTTCAAAAACTGAAAACAGATTTATGTTTCGGGGCTTTGTTTTGCCTTCCTTTCCCTCCCATTCAACATGTTTGGAGCCCTCAGATTTATCTTCTGGACATAAAATATTTCTGCAGCAGCTACAACTTAAACATGCTGCTGACAAACTGATGCATTAGTATTTACAATTTAATAATGTAATGATATCTCAGCCAGAGGGACCAAACTAGGACTTTTACTGCAATACTTTTTGCTGCTTGGTACTTTTCCTTGAGTATATTTTAGATACAGTAAAATAGGAGGTTAAGCCCCAAGGTCAGGGGATCGAACCCCCACTGTAGCCACTGTTGGGCCCTTGAGCAAGGCCCTTAACCCCTGACTGCTCCCCGGGCGCTGCACTGCGGCAGCCCACTGACCCCGCTATGTATAGCATGGGTAAAATGCAGAAATTGAATATCCCAAAGGGGATCAATCAACGTTCAATTACGATTATTATCACAGGACTTTCACTTTTAATGTAGACTTCTGTACTTTTACTTTTTCTCATGGACTGCTTTGGTTTAAAAAAGACCTGTTTCCTCTTTATTTCTGGCGCCAAGCTGCTCTCATGCCATGTGATTGATGTTAACAGAATTCACTAATTGCTTCGGATCCTCTGGCAGAATTTGTATCTCTGCCCACCGAAATCCTTGTTTTCTTTCAAACAAACAGAACAGCCTTGTGCAATGAGATCATTTTAAGGGTGTAGACTGGTGCTCGTGAAACGCACCTAATCATTGAAAGGTGTCGTTAATCAAGCTGAAACAAGCAACAAAGGCTTAATTATTGATTTACCTTTGCACAGAGTTGGATCTGGTGAATCTGGCACGCGAAAAGGTAAGACAGGTTTAGAATACACAAATGTTCTTGCTTAATTAAGTGAAAACAGACAAATGGCAGTTCTCTGCTGTAGTTCCGAACCCTACTTTTCTTAGTCTTAGTTTTACTCTAAAGGAGAGTCACTTTAAATCGATACCTAATTGGTGATTGATCCTTTATTTTGCAATGCTCACGCCTGGTTGCCTTCCTGAGGTTGGTATTTTGTTCTTTAACTGTAGTTTGTTCACTGTTAACTTAGTTTTTTACTGGTTATTTGGTGCTACAGGGGGTTTATCTTTTAATTTTATTTTGGTGAACTGTGGAAATAAACCAAAACAACAGAGTAGCGAATTTGTCGGCCGTGAAACTGAAAAGCGAGTGACCCCTTTCACAGTTTGATTCTTTTTTTATGTAGAAATATTGATTACAGCTGTTGTAACAGTGTTTACCACAACATTCACTGTAGTATTGGAGTAAAGTGCTTGAAACAGCTTTAAAGCTTCTTTTTTTCTTAAGCAATTATAGTGCAGATCACACGCTGCGACAGATTGACTGCGTTAGAAATGTTTACCTCCATAACTTGCTAGGAGACTATTGTAATGACAGAAATATGTGAAGATAAATCCTGCAGCTGGATTTTTGCCCGGCTCAGTGTGATTGTTGTCTCCGCCTGAACTTAACTGTAGTCCTGACAAACAGTAAAACTTCAAAGCTTCACAAAGAAGTATATTGAGGAGGTTAAACTGAGGTAAAAGTCACCCAGAGGAACCAATGTTAGATAAGTAAGTAGCCTCTGCAAACACTAGTGATCATCTTAGCATGTGAATAAGTGTTTCAGTTGAAAACCCTGACTGGGAATTGGGCTCTGGTTGTATATTTGTCTGATTTCTTCTCAGAATGGTTTGGCTCGCGGGGACCAGCAGGGAGGAAGTGCTCATTCTGCTCATTATGTGAACCAAATTGATCAAACGTTTTGTCAGTGAGTCATATTCAGGCTCCTTTTATTCAGCACAGATGCATGTTTGTGATTTATGTGCTATTTACAAATAGACAAGAGGTCGGTAACAACAGGAGGGAAACAGTCGTTCAGATACAAAGTAAAATCATCATCCAGTAGTTTTTCAAATCTTGTAAAGCAATAATGAAACATGATAACAACAAAGTAAGATAAGATGGAAAATAAAACGTTTGTGTCGAGGGTTCCACAGACTGACGAAGATTGTGGTTTCACCGGATCTGGAAAACAAAGAAAACATGACGTTACTCCACAGAATTACATGTCCGAGCTAAATCCAGCTAGAATTTGTTAAGAATTATATTTTTGATAGAAGTGTTGCTAGCTTATGAACATAACTAGTTGCTATTGTGCTATTTATTGAATTGTCTTGAATGAAACTAATGAAGAAAGGATTCAAACACCAGCCCCCAGGCTCTGAAGGGTTGGGAAGATTATAAAAATCACAGAAGATGGAACACAGGCGCTTACATATCACACACAAGACAGAACATATGACCACATCAGATAATACACTGAGAACAAAGCGTGCTTGCAGAAGACACTTTGTTTAAACTTATCATAAAACCACAACATGAGGCACAAGGGCAAAGACGGGGAAGACGTCAAATGCTAGCAAGATAACGAGCAGCGTGACGACCACAAGTATGATCCACTTCAAACTTGGTGGGTGCATCACTGGCTACCCGAGGAAGTGTAGTTTTGGGTTTGAGGCAGATTGGATGAACAGTGGCTGTTATGAGGGACTTTTTTGGGGTGTTTGGTAAATGGTAAATGGTAAATGGTCTGCACTTATATAGCGCCTTTTTCTACCTTAGCGGTACCCAAGGCGCTTTACAATGTGTTTCGCATTCACCCATTCACACACCAATGGCGACAGACTTCCATGCAAGGCGCTAATCTGCCATTGGGAGCAACTTGGGGTTCAGTGTCTTGCCCAAGGACACTTCGGCATGTGGGGGGGACCGGGGATCGAACCGCCAACCTTGCCATCAGTGGACAACCCGCTCTACCACCTGAGCCACAGCCACCCTTTGGCCTGGCTTTTGGCTGCTTATTGCAACTCGGCTAATAAAAGGTTAAGGGTTCAAGCCCCAGCTGCCACTGTCGGGGCCTTGAGCAAGGCCCTTAACCCTTCACTCTGACCCCTCGCAAGATGAGATATGCAAAAAGAGAATTTCCCCTTACGGGATCAATAAAATATATAAAATAAATAAAAACAAGGAACCTCAGATTTACACTGACTGCTGGCACTGCACTGTGAGTGTAGTAGAAGTCATTGACAAGAAAAATTTAAAGAACAGTCCTTTGTCATCTGGACAGGTAAGGATGGGAGGAAAACAGTGTAAGGAGTGAGAACTGCAAGAAAAGGGGATATTAATTGGGAGTTTTGGAAGTATAAAAGTGAACAGAGTGGCTTTTGTTCTAAAAACTGGCAGGATACGCTGGAAATTCTTGGACAATAAGGAACTACAAACAATGATCTGATCCCAGGAGAAGAGTCAAATAAGGTTGTTTGAACCACGTCTGACCTGCTCGGACAGCGCTGGATGTTTATGCCTCTACTGGACCCTTCAAAAGTTGTGACGAGCTTGTTTATCCACAAATCTTCTCATGTTCTCTTCCCTGAGGTTATGGTATGAACTATTCCTCTCCTACCCTCCTTGGGCCCTCACAAATACACCCACACCCCTTACAAGTGAACTGAAGTGAACTGTTTTCATGCAGGACTAAAGCTTGCTCACCTTTCACACATTTCTGAAACTGGAACGAACTGAATGTCTTAATTTATCTAATTAATAAGCATCAGTTTCACTTTATCAGGACACTGAACTAAAATGGCTCAGATGTAACTCTACGACTATACTATCTATAAAGTCTCCACGTATACCTCCACCCACCCCTTCACCTTCAACTCTTTTCAAAAACTGTAAAACCACTTAGGATTGGTTCCTTTGGTTTGCTACATTTGAAACCTCAAAGTCTGAATCTATGTTCTGACACTACGATCAGCACACTGGAACTTCAAGCTGTAAATAATTAGCAGTGATGTTGACTGCTTATTTCGCTCATGATGTGTTTTCTAGCAAAAAAAACAACATGTTAACAAGGAAAGAAATACTTTCCTTACCTTCAAGAGAACACGATTTCACAGATCAATTTAGAACTGGAGTTAACTGAAGGCCTTAATTTATCTAATTAAGACACATCTGATTTGCTTCCCTTATCAGGACCCTGAATTAAAATGGTTCCGATGTAACTCTACGACTATACAATCTATGAAGTCTCCACGTATACCTTCACCCACCTGTCACCTTCAACTCTGCTCAGACACTGTAAAACCAGTTGGGATTGGTTCCTTGGGTTTGGTACATTTGAAACCTCAAAGTCTGAATCTGTGTTGTTGACACCGTGATCAGTACACTGCAGCTTCAAGGTGGAAATCATCAGCCAAGAAGTTGACTGCTTATTCTGCTCATATGCGTTTTCTAGTGTGGTGGAAAAGGTCACGTACATGTGTGTATTTTGCATGTGTTATTCATTTGTTTAATTCCTCATTATTTGCATTCATTTATTAGTGGTAAAAGTAGTAGCAGTATTATCTTTAATGCACTTCATCAAATGTGATGAAGTGCATTAAAGTGCATTAAGGAAGCACATCAAATGTGCTTCCTTCAGATCTTTTAATATTAAACAAAAGATTTTTGATGTCTCTTCTCTGAGTTTTTCTTGAATCCGAGCTTCATCTACGACACTAGCTAATAAAAGACACCACACGATCATGTTAACAAGGTAAAAAAAAAAAACTACTTGATTTTCACCAAAAGGGGACTTTAAGAAAAATCAGGAGGTTTCTTGAACCATAAATAATGCAAAGACATGCTAGTAGGACACGTGAATAAATATATAGACCTTTAAATGTGAACGCTATATCCCCTTGATGTGAATAATCCATATCAGATGCTAGTGTTCCAAATGCATCCCACCCTTCACTCTAATTTGTAGCCCTACTATCTGATTGAGAGACAAAAACAAGAATGTGAAACCCACATTTGTCCTCAGTTCACTTGTCAGGAACTCATTTTCAGTCGTCACACATTGACAACAAATCCTGGCAGCAACTAAACTGAGCTAATGAAACGCCTTGTTTCATTTATTCCCAGTTTATTACCTCCACCAAGCGAAGCGGTTACGGTTTTGCCGACATTTATCTGTCTGTTTGCAAGATAACTTGAAAAAGTTATGACCCAATCCAATGCAATCCAATTCAACAGCTCTGCCATGGAATCTACTTTTATGAAGTGTCAGTGTTCAGTTTTTGTCATAAAAGGTGATAATTCTACTTTATGCTAATTATTGAGGTCAAAGTAGGTGTTGGACTGCATCAAATTCAAGACTTTTCCTACTATTTCACCCTACAAGTATATTAATAGTGTGGACCTCTATAAAAAACAAACAAAACAAACTTTTAAACAACATCAACAAAAACTTAAAACAAAACATTTCAGTAAAAGTTGAATTGTTGTTTGTTTTGGCAGAGCTGATGTACTGAATTTAATTAAATTTCACATGTGTGCCGAATAAATGTTTTTAAAGGGCTTATTAGTATCTACTTTACAAGTGTACCGCTCAAAAAGCCGCACCTCTGCAAAATAAAATAAAAAACCTGGAAACTATGTTCATAGTTACGATCCAACACAACAGAGGTTCTGAATTCTTTCCACTATCAACCTTTGAAAATTACAGGCCAGCTCGCACCACAAATCATCCTGATGGGAAGAAAACAGTGAATCTAATGCAGAAACCACATGTACCAACAGATTTTTTAGGAGAGGAGGTTTGAGAGAAGATGTGTTCTGCATGAATTCTCTTCTACTTCGAATTCTCTCAGAGGTATGAGACCTGTTGTTCTAACCTTACTCTCTCCACAGAGCAAAAACAACATATTTAAATTACCGGTATATCCCCAAACGTCAAAATTCATATTTTGCTCATGGTGAAATCACTCATCATGACTTGCCAATTTACTGACAGTTTATTTTAGATATTACAAGCAAACTTTGGCCAACAACTTAAACATTACAGTAGTTGTTGGAAATTTCTCTCACTTCAACTTCTGCAAGCTTTAATATTATACTGATATCTTCATCCTCATGGACTTTGGCTCGGGTTATAAAGACCTGTTTCCTCTTTATATCTGGCGTGTTAACAGAATTCACTAATTGCTTTGGATACTCTGCTGCATTTGTCTTCCTGATGACATGATTTGGATCTGTGCTGCCTGAAATTCTTGTTCTCTTTCCCACACACTGTGCAGCCTTATGCAATAAGATGATTTTAAGGAGCGTTGATTGTCGTCGCCTCCTTTTTAAAAGTGACTTTAATCAAGCTGAAACAAGCAACACGTGCCTATTTATTGATTTAAGTTAATGTAGAATACAAAACTGCTCTTGCATAAACTGACAAACATTTATTTTTTCCCCCCAAAAGAACTTGTTAGCTAAGTAGTTATTCATTCTTTTTTTGACAATGTTCTTATTTTTTCACCCTCATGTCTTTGTAGCACTTCTCAGAACTGTTTTTTTTTAAAACTGAGGTTAGTATTTTGCTCTTTAATTGCAGTGTATTCACCACTAACTTGAATTTTCTGGTTGTTTGGTGCTATAGACACTTTCTTTTATTCTTTTCTTAAACTAGTACCACTGCAATGCTGTTGAGGACTTTGAAAGTGAACCAGAGCAGTAGACTAGTGAAGTGAACAAACAGTTTGATCCATTGTTTGTGTAGAAATATTGATTATAGTTCCTTATTAGAACAGTGTTTACTACAACTTTCACTGTAGCATTGAAGTAAATGGATTAAAACAGCTTTAAAGCTTTAAAGTTTCCTTCATTTCTTAGGTAATTATGTTGGAATGACAGGCATGTTGTTGTGATAAATCAAAGTGTGCCAAATGGGTGGGACTTGTGTAAAGTGGTTCAGATCACACGCTGTGATGGATAGAAATGTTTACCTCTATAACCTGGTAGGAAACAACTGTAATGACAGGAAATACGTTAACATAAATTCTGCAGTTGGATTATTGCCCAGCTCAGTGACTGTTGTCTCCACCCGAACTTAACTGCTGTTTGACAAACACTAAACCTTCGAAGCACTAAGAAGCACGTTGAGGAGGTTAAACTGAGGTAACGGTCACCCATACCGTGTTTCCACCGACCTGGTGCTAGTGCTGGTTCGGAGCTAGTACGTGACTAAGCACCAGTTGTTTGTGTTTCCACCACCTAAGCACTGGCTCCAGGTGCTAAAAACTGGTGCTTAGCAAGCACCAACTCCTTGCTGGGCCAGAGCTAAGAACCGAGTGCTTCGGAAGCTGGGGGCGGGGTTATCGTGACCAACGATCAGTGCAGAGTCACACAAGTGATAATTTGTGTCCTTTTTCTCCAGGATGTCCCTGGTCTGATCAGATGTATTGGAATGAATCCCGGGACACACGGAAGTTTTGCACACACTGTTGTGCACTAAAATCCGGTACAATTGTGTCGCGGATGCGGAAGTGCCGGCGGTGGGCAACACGCGACCTCCGCCTTATAAATCTTATAAACATCTTTATAAAGATGTTTATCTTCATAAAGATGTTCACCTTTATAAAGATAAACATAGATATTATCATCAACTTATTGCATTTGTTTAACCGCTATGTAATCGATACAAGCTTAGAGGGCTTCTGGTGACGTAATAGCGTGGCTCCAACTTGGCTCCTGGCCAGTGGAAAAGCAAACCGGTTCTTAGGAGGAACGGGGTTTGAACCAACTAAGCACCGAACTAGCACTTGCTCCGAACTAGCTTCCGGTGCTTCTTGGTGGAAACACGGTACCAGAGGGACTCATGTTATATGAGTGACATCAGTCATCAGTTAACTGTGAAAAACACACATCATGTGTTTGAGTTCAAAGATCAGATCGGAGATTGGATTGAATTTAAACATTGCGTAAAGGAGAACTTCCTAATTAGCAGCTGGATAGCTCAGTGACTAACACCCCAGACCTTGGCATGGGAGATCTGTGGTTCAAATCCCGGTCAGAGCGCAGGTATCCAGTGCGGATCCTTAGGCAAGGTCCTTAATACTGCCCAGCTTACCTACCTGTACGTCACTTTGGATAAAAGCGTCTGCTATATGAAATTGTAAACTTGTACTTACCTCCTAAATGAAGTTTGCTGGAATTTAGCCCAAATAACTAAATAAATAGAGTCTCTCACCGTATATTTGTCCCATTTCTTCTCAGGATCGTATGGCTCCCAGCGACTCGCAGGGAAGATGTGCTTGTTCTTCTCATACCAGCTCCTCAGCACGACTTTACCTGCGTGAGACTTCAGGCAAAACAGCACAACTGCATTAAACCTGACATGAACGTTCATATCAGAATTTTATATCTTGATCTTTAGTGCTGACCTGAGTGTGGGCTCTTCAATTTTATATATCAGTTGGTATTTCAATTTTAACATTCAGTATTTAACTGTAAAATAAAAAAGCTTTATAAGTGAACTAAGTCTACACAGCAGGCCTTTAACATTGATAATTTTGTTTAAATTTCATCGTAGTGGTTAAATAATCACAGACATGCCGAAATAACATGAAAAGGTCTTGAAATAATTCAATACATGCAAGAAATTATGTTAGGAAATATATGTAAAAATTCACACTAAATGTCCGAAACTATTTGTTTGAGTCATCGTTCTTTTTGTGCATCCAAATTAAATTATCACGAAAAACTGAAAAGTAAAGAAATGAATTGTGAGATGGCAAGAATACAGCATTGTGAAAACAGCAAAATACCTTTTTGTCACAAAATTTAAAAGAAAATACTGCATGGCTTCACCAAGAAGCCATGCAGTACCCCCTCGAAAACGAGTTGTGACAACTCAAGGGGTTTATCCTGCTGACAATAAACTTAAACAAACAAGAAGCACTAAGAAAGAGGCAGAAAACGCTGGTCACAGTGGTCTAATTATAATTATTTCCAAAGTTTTAGGTATTTAGTTGTTTTAACTGTTGGAATCTCATTATCCCTACAGTACAGCTCCGGGTATTTTTTCTCATTAAATAAAGGCAGCAACATTTATTATGAAATGCTGGGTAAAATCTCAAGAATTTAAATCCTTTTAAAGCCTTTTCACTGTGAAAAGACATGATGAAGTCGCACTGAAGACACGGAGTAAGCCTCTGTTTTTGGTAATAAACAGTAGACAGGAAAATGGCGGGTAGGATAAACAGAAGGGTTAAAACAGCGATGCATCAGCATGGCATTCCTGCGCTTCCATCACTGAATGTTGGCACAAACTGCAGCCAAACAAGTTGGCAGGGAGAGGAACATTTCAGCTCGCTGTGGCAGGAACAGCACATGTTCTAACTGACACCGTTTAGCTAATGCGACCACCAAGACGATTAGCTTGCAGGTAGCAGGATCTTATGTGGGTGGCTAGATTTTTTTAAAAGCTAAAAACTATCTAACTTGCGATAGATTAAGAATAAAAGTTAGACTGGACTAACATTAAGACCAGGATAGCAAATGGTGTGGTTAAATTCCACAGTAAACCTTCAAAGAAATCTTAAATCAGACGCCTACATCTTTTGACATGTTCTCAGGATGTTTTTCCAACACAGAATAACACTAGAAACCAGGCTGGTGACAATCTGTTGAGCATTTATTGGCCGTTTCAGTTTGTTTTAGCACATTTAACTCACTTTTCTAACTCCTCACCTCATCTTTCTCCACTGTGGCGTCGTTCACCAGTCGAATGTCATCGTGGACGTCAAAGCTGAACAGAGGCCCTGAGGGGGAAAAGATTAACGGATTAAAAAAAACAGGAAACGTAATCACAGAATTATGAGAAAGCAATGTCATAATGATGAGATAGTATACAGACTAATGGGGCAGGGAATGGAACTAGACTCCAAAATCAAAACTAATCTAACTAATCTAGTTGCAGCCCATAATTGTGTTTACATCAGTTTCTTTACTACATTAAAAAAAAAAATCCAATATTTTGTTCACCCGATTAACATTCATAAAAGGGGGCAAAATATAAGGAACACTTTCCTGTACACCCACTAAGACCTAAAACCATAAAGCAGTATTATCACTGCTATGATGTCACCAAAACTGAGGTTTTTAAGCCAACGGTATTAAATTAAGCTTCATCGGAGTAGAATTTAAGGGAGAGCTGGTTATACTAGATTGCACCAGATTGCACAGGGATTTCCAACAAAGTGCTTGGTGAGTGTATGTTGTGTAGAAACGAGTCGAAAACAACAAATCTCATATCGTTAGACTGCTTTGGAAGGTGTTGATGAGACTTACCAGATTTGCCTCTGGCTTTGGTTACGATGAAGTCGTAAAAACTGTGGTGCTGAAAGAGACAAAGATAATTGATCTTAAAAAAAAATCTCACAACTCACAGCAGGTCGAGGACACAAAATACGAGATTAAAAGAAATTGAGCTATTTTTTTTTTTTTTAAATTAGATTTGCCGTTTCAAATCAAATCAAGCAACTTGAACTGTCAACAGAGACACACATCCGATTTGTATGCAATCTGCTGCAGCGCTTCGTGTGAAGTGAAGTGGAACAAATCAAAACACAAAGTGAAGCTTACATGTGGGATTATCAGATCTTCTTTGATGTACATCAGCTGCTCTACTCCAGCAGACCTGCACAGTGGAGACATAAAGCTGAGTAGAAATCCTGTGCAACACTCACAGACAACGTTGTTCCACTTTAAAGCTTCACTGTGTGGGATTTAACCAATTGGGACTTTGGCGACTCCTAGTGGCAGCATCAAGGAAAACACAGCAGCAGACAGGAAAGCTTAACGTTATTGCAGTGTAATAAGTTGGAGGGACGGAGAGGAACTTTGAAATAAAAGCAGTGTGATTGTGAAAACATTTATTTACTTCCATTCTTCCGCACCACTACTAGACGACCTCCCAGCTTTAAAAAACAGAATTTTGCTCATTTACTAAGTTGAAGAAAGTTGCTAAAACTCTGCATAATCCAGCCTCCTTCAGGTGACAGCATTCAGAATGAGCAACATCAAACAGAGTTAGCCCTGTTTAAAGGTAAGCAAAACATATTCTAATATAAGATCTTCTCCATTCTAAGTGAAATTAAGTTAAATTACA
This sequence comes from Chromis chromis, assembly GCA_900302755.1. NCBI lineage: Eukaryota > Metazoa > Chordata > Actinopteri > Pomacentridae > Chromis > Chromis chromis. The sequence continues at coordinate 12,442 of OMNN01089860.1, forward strand.
TGTAAACGTTGGATCCTATTTGCTTTAAATAACCTACATGCACCTGATTTCAGTCTGAACGCCCAAATGACCGGAAGGTATTGATTCTTTCATTAGGTCAGTACAGATCTGTTTGGTAATATTGTCTTCATGTGTCTCAAACAACAGAAGGAAATGTGGGCAAGAAGATAGAAACAAGAGGAAGATGAGATGTCAGTATTACATGTGACTGTAATGTCTGAACTCACCTGAGCTCACTGAAGTCCTTCCTGAGGACTTCCAGAGCTCTCTGCAGGAAGTTCTGGATGGTGTTACCCTTCTTCATCTGCAGGAGAATCGACGAGATCAAGATTGAATGGAAATGTGACGAAAAAGGACGAGGTGAATGAACAGCATGTTTCTACTTCTCTGTTAATATCCTGTTACTGGTTGTCTAAACAGGGGTATCACAGTTTACCTTGACAGTTTTACGATGTCCAGAGCCGTCCCAGTAACTGAACGTGATCTCAATCTCCTCACCTGAAGACAAACATGCACAGATTCTTTAACATTCTGAGAGAAAGAATAAAAAAATAAGACTAGGGACACAGAAAGAATCAGGAATGGCATGTTTTCGCCTGATAAGATTTTAACTCACTCTTGATCTTCTCCTGTTTGAGCTCCCACTCCTGCCTGAGCTCCTCTCTGAGACGATTCTCCTCCTCCTGAATACAAAATCAACGTAGTGAAAAGGTTTATTTTTACGACCAAACTACACTTTAAAGCAGGACTACCTATTTCCCACCAGCTTCCAGTATTTATGCTAATGCTAAGTTAACCATCTCCTGCAGCTGTAGCTTCATATTAAATGAATTAGAGTGGTATTAAGGTTTTCTAAAATACTGAACTACTCCGAAAAAAGAAGAAGCTTGATTTAGTTGAGGCTTGGCCTGCACGTTGGCTCGGTTGTTAGCACCGTCGACTCACAGCTAGAAAATCCCCGGTTCGCGTCCCGGTTAGGACGCCTGGGATCTTTCTGTGTGGAGTTTGCATGTTCTCCCTGTGCAGTGTGGGTTTTCACCGGGTACTCCAGCTTCCTCCCACAGTCCAAAAACATGCTGAGGTTAATTGGTGATTCTAAATTGTCTGTAGGTGTGAATGTGAGTGTGCTTGTCTCTATGTGTAGCCCTGTGATAGACTGGCGACCTGTCCAGGGTCGGCTGGGATAGGCTCCAGCCCCCCGCGACCCTACAGAGGATTAAGCGGTGTATAGATAATGGATGGATAGTTGAGGCTGCCTGTACAGTATTTTTCAGTCCTTTGTCCAATGTTGGAACAGACCTACTAGCATGCTGCTCATGTAGAGCATGGCTAGCTGTTTCCCTCTGCTTCCAGTCTTTATGCTAATGCTACGCTAACTATCTCCTATAGCTGTATATGCAGATATAAATGGTATTAAAGTTGTCAAGATGTAAGATACAAGATGTAATAAGCAGGTTTTCCAAAATGTTTAACTACTCCTTTAAAATCTATAAAATGTCGGTGAAATAAAATACTTATTTACACAGAGGAAGCCAACATTCCTACTAAGAAGACCAAACTACACTTTAAAGCATGGCTACCCGTTTCCCCCTGCTTCCAGTCTTTATGCTAATGCTAAGCTAACCATCTCCTGTAGCCGTGGCTATTATGTAACAAATTTGAGAGGTACTAAGGTTTTCTAAAGCGTTGAACTACTCCTTTAAGATCTGGTGATTTAAAATACTCATATGAAGCAACAATCCACTAATCATGTACACTGAGGAAGCATCTAAGTAAAAAACTAACCAACCAATTACTTCTTTATTTACATAAAATGTATTTGCGGCTCCACCGCTGTATTAACGCCAAAATATATATTAATACAAACAGACGCCGCCGGCAACACGAGTTCCATGGAAAAGGTTTTGTCTGGTTAATCTTTATCACACAACAGTGACAGGAAGTCTTTTTTGTGAATCTAAGTGTTGACAGCACATCTGGCTGATCTGGTATCTACGAGTCACTTCTTGCTGTAACTATTGCTTTCTTTAGAGCTGCCACTTATAAATGTTTTATTGTTTAATCTAAAGAAAAATTACCTTTTCATTTCATTTTGTTTTGACTATTTGTAATTGTATAATACAGCAGAGTATGAAATGTAAACAAAGGTTCACATATTCAAGTGCAACAACACAATTATAGCTCTATTATTAATTGTCACACTGTAACTGTGTAAACATACATTTTTAATTTCCTAGTATACAATTACATTTTATGCTTATACTTTTCTACTTAGGTTTACTCTTTTAAGACACATTTTTCTACTCATGTTTATCTTATATTTTTTCTTCTCCTATGTAGGAGATCAA
>OMNN01089874.1:17886-30750 GCA_900302755.1 Chromis chromis
ACATGTGAAATTACCACAAAATCACTACAAAAAGATGTAAAACACTCACACACACACACACACACACACACACACAAACACACACAAGTGTATGTACACTTTTAATGACAGCCAAGTACTAGCATTTCCTTTTAATATTAATGCCTTTTACGTAACCTTTACGTAACTGTGGGAGATGCGAACACGTTTCTGCGTGCACGTCCGCGCGCGCGTGTGTGTGTGTGTAGTTTAAGTCTTTTCTCTGTAGTTTCCCTCATTATGAGAAAGCTCTTTAATGTTTGTCTCCCAGTGGAGAGGGGAAGGGAGTGTGAAACTGTTATTGCAGAGAGAGAGAGCGAGAGGGGAAAAAAAAAATCTAAGGGAGGGAGCCAGACAGACACTCCTGCTCATGCGGTATGATCTCTCAGATGATGACACCCATATTTGCCTCGCTAGCATCCACCTGCGCTGTCTTCTTCAGCGTGACCTCAGCGATATAGTTGCCGATGACAGGAGGGAAGAATGATTGGGGTGTTTTACTTAAGAGGATAATTTGGATCGGGGGGGAAGGAGAGGTAGAGGAGGACGAGGAGGGAGGAGGGGGAGGAGGTGAGAGATAAGAGAGGAGGGGGGGGCAAAGAGGTACAAGACGGTGAATAAAAAGAGGCTGAGGAGGGATGATGGCAGGCGAGGAAGAGGCAAAGTCTGCTCCCATCAGACTCTGACTGTACATAACAGTGACTGGAGAGCCCTCAGGATTGTGTGGTGTTGTATGTGTGTGTTTGTGTATATATGTGTGTGTGTGTGTCTGGGCATGCTCTGTTGGCCAGTGATAACCCCACAGCACAACTGTCACAGTCACGCTTTCACTCACAGTCACAGCAGTGTGGGCACAGTCTGTGTGTTTGTGTGTCTGCACGGATTGCAAGTTTTTCCAAGTGTGTGTGTCCATCTGCCTTCTCCACCGCCGCTGTCTGCCTGCCTTAGCGTCAGGCTGCTGCTATATTCCCCCGATTCCTCTCCGGTATCAGAGGCCACGATTTTGAAGAGGGCCCGGTGGCCGCACAGGGAGGCCACAGATCGGGGATGAGAGTCAGAGTCTATCGCAGCTAACAGGAGCCTCGTGGTTATTACTCCTGCACAATAACTGAGCAGCCAGCTGGAGCGCCAGGAGGCTTCTTGGTGGGCTGTCACTGGACCAAAACAGGAAAAAAAAAAGAAGAAGCTGGTAGTCACTTTACTAGTAGCTCAGGGCTGCTAAAAGTAGTATCCAAACCTGTGCTGCTATTTCACCTGCTGGAAGATAACACCAAAAAACGGTGCCTACATCCTCTCTAAATGTTTATATTTTCAGACAGGAGGTTTCTCCGTTGTGTGTCCAATGAGTTTGATAACTCGAGGCGAATGGAACTGTGTAAATGACATCATTAAAAAAAGAAAAAAGAAAAACTCCAGCTGTCAGAGGTCCTCATTAAAATCGTTTTTCTGCCCGGAGCCTGAGGGAAGATTTGACACCGTTTGCAATTTTTATATCCACAAATATTAATAGCGATAAATATTAACAGTTAAGTTCAGACGCTTCTTCGCTTTTCATGACTTGTGTACTAAGTTGTAGCATGATTTATGTAACTGATGATTAAATAATTACAAAATTCTGATAATGTAATGATTTTAGGTTATCTTTCCACCAACGAATGCTTCAGAAAGAGTTATAATTAAAAACGAACAAAATCTAGATCTTATGTAATGCACAACACGCTTTTAGTTTAGCTGATGCAATGACAAAGTGGAAATTAAACATAACTACAACAGTGTCAAGGATAAGAGCCATTTAGAGTTTTATTGGTTTATTTTCTATTTAAACTCATACAGTAAGTCACTTGAACTACTTCATCTCTTTTTCACTACATGTATAACAGAGTCACATAAAACAAGAGCGACGTTGGCTTCTTTGAGGCTGTATATAGGCACAAAAGAACTTGGGGCTGAATTCTAGCAAACATTAGCATGCTAACAAGGTCATAAAGTGGTCATGCTTATAATTAGCCAGTATAATGTTCACTCTAATTAGCAAATGTGACAAATACCACAGTTCCACGAATGGCCACTTGAGGCTGGCTCCAAAAGCGAGTCAATCCCCATAGACCCCCATGTTGAAATGTCCAACTTTACAGCAGGAATAAACATGTTTACAAAAATGGTTTTGGTCTCTATAGCCAATTTTTCTATTCATGTCAACTGTACAGGGGGTGAAATTTCATATAACTCGTCGATTTAAATTGTATCAAGGCTGAAAGTTATGCCTAATTAAGGGTATTTCAGTAAAAAAGTCCTTTATATATTTAGAAAGCACATTTAAAGACAATGAGTTGAACAAAAGTACTGCAAATCCTGACTAAAAGGCAAATCTGAATAAAAGACAATTAAATAATAGAAAATAGAAGTTACAACACAATTAGGGATGAAGTAATGAATGCCAAAGACAAGAGGTGAATCTTCATCAGAGTCTTAAAAGTCTCTAAATCTGAGGGCATCGTCAAGCATTTGGTCAATCTCAGCACTCTAACCAGGGTATCGTGATCCAAGAGTTCTGCTAACTGTGGTGGTGCCAACCCATTTAAAACCTTAAAACAAACAATAATAAATACAATCAAGTGTGTGGCATCAAAGGACAATCAGTGGTCTAGTGAAGTTTGCATGGCTCACCTCACTTCCACTCACACTTCACATAATTGCTCATTTTGGGAATAGCCAAGAGTTAGGAGGAGTCAGGACCTGCCAAGAATTCAATGGCTAGAGCTATCACTGTGCAGGAAACCTATGAGAAACATTACAGAGGGTTTGTCCAGTATTATGCACAGTCAATGTGGGAATGCCATTGGTTTTGCAAGTATTTGGTGATATAACCAAAGTATTTTGACCTGTTCATGACACTAAAGGAAAAAGATTACCTACTTTCAAGGCAATTCATTCAATGATTCACCCAGAAGCTCATGTTGGGACTAGAGGAAAAGTAAGAATTACTAAAGCCAGTAATATTCATCCTCTGAGGACCATGAATATCTCTTCAAAATGTCATGGTTAATGTGAATCAATATCCCAGTCTGGAGTCACTGTAACATATCTAATAAGAAATTAACAACATTTATTTCATACATTACACAAAGTAAAAAAAACATAGAAGTCAATGTGGACAAGAGCTTCTTACACAACTGGTACATTTTCCCCGCTGTGGTCCTTGAAAGCTACTTGCATAGAATGAAACACATTTTATTCATTTTTCCTGCGATATACATACTGGATGTCGCAAAGCAACCTAATAAATCCCTTGATATTTGACTTCAAACCATCACCCGGTCCCTGCTTTCAAAAGACTATTTCAAAAGTGGTTCACTCATTAGGCCTTTAAGAGATTTACATCAAAGAGAGAGGCCTAAATGGAGTGATAATTCACCTGATAAACAACGACATTTCATGTGGAGAGAACAAGAAAATGCTGCTGAAGCATCACAGTATCTGCAGTCAGACTGTTCTACTGAGCAGAACGAAACAACTGGGTGTATTATATCAGTTTGTAGTATTGATTCTTTTCAATTAGATGATGTATCGATTATCCGTGTTGCCTGCACTCATTTGCCATTTGGTTTGGACTATTATTAAATGTAATGGCAGCACTTTGCACAATCTAGAGAGTAGAGTTGTACTCGCAGCATTGGTTTTATGGATGCGGCTGTCGACTGGGCGGAAATATCTCAACAAATTGCACTGAAATCTGAACACAACACTCATGTTCCCTTCGGAGGAATCGTCTTCCTTTTCTCTCCGTTTTTTTTTTTCTGGCATCCTCATTAGGAGATGATTCGTCCTGATGACTAATGACTGTAGACGACTCTTGGATGGATTGCCATGAAATTGAACACAGACATTCGGGTTCCCCTGAGGATGAATTGTGACAGGGCTTTTTAGGATTTTTTGTGCAATACTTAAACCAACAAAAACTAATAAAATCCACATGAGCCTCGGCTGCACTTTATGTTAACCTGCTCACACTTTAAGGCGGTAAACATGAAAAATGTTGCACTTGCTATATTTTTTTGTCATTAGAGCTTAGCTGCAAGTAAGTGTTCAGTCTTGCAGAGCAACTAATGACTCTATAGACTGTTTTTATCATGTCATATACTGCAGAAGCCAATAATTTGAGCTCATATTTATGCTATTTTTTAGGACAGCACATTTTTGCATAATGTAGCGAGTTGGCCATAGGTCTATGGTCCCCATTAGAATAAATTATATCATGTCAGCGCTGCAGCAAAACATAGCTTGTGTACTCTAATATATAATTGTCATGTCATTAGATATATAGCTTAAGATGCTTCTTGTGGTGCCTTTTTAAAATTCATGGGGGGAAAAAAATACAGACATAATTACAAATCACATCAAATTGTCATTTTGCGGTTTCGCTCCCTGCAAACAGTTAACCGGAGGAGATGCAGCCCCTGTAACTAATGACGAGCATCATTTTAAATAACACAAAGCATGTGGTAGCCCAGAGTGTCACACTTTAGCACAGATGCAGATTATACTTCCCTCTCCTCTCTTTTACGACTTAGTTATGTTGGGTTTTTTTTGCATCAGTATTATTATTATTATTTTTAAATCCTGCCTTTCCAGCAGTTACGCCCGTGAAGCGCAGTTCATCAATTCGCAGATGGCAAATACAGATTGAGATTGATGTTTTTTTTTTCAGAGCTACCTACGAATGCCATCTGTGAGCAACGTCTTAAATAGAATATAAAGCTCCACGGAGAGAATGTGTCATTCAGCGGCACAAAGTCGGCTTCCGTACTACAAGAGAGAAATTGTTTTATTGTATTGTTGGAATGGTCTTTTCTCTAAGTACTCGCTCATCAACCAAATTTGTCAATATAAAGACAGCATAATGAAGCATTTTGTCAGCTGGAGAATAACAAATTTTAATGTGCTGTCAGGTTTACAATATAAAATGTAATTACAGTTTTGACAACATACAAAGGGAGTTGGAATCAGAATGCTCGGTGAGGATTCACATTTTGTTTAAATTCTCTCTTTTCTATTACCTTTCTGAATAGTCGTGATTAATTGTTTTATTCACTCTTGCATGTCTAAATTAATTTCAGCATGCTAAAGACATTTTTCATGGAAGCTGTTTAAGCTTTTCTTCGGATTGATGACCAATAATAAGCAAGAGGAGTGTGCAGTTTAAAGAAAAGGTTTCTCCCGACAGGTTTCTGCTCCAGTGACACCTCTTTCCTCACGTGTTACAAATCATCTTCATTTCCGGAGTTACTCTCCCATGTTCACGGGCCCGTTGACAAAGCATCCTAATGTTTGCAACAGTTCACTGGTCACCAAACAGCCTGACAGCCCCGGTGGCGGCGGCACAGCCAGACGAGCCCATCTCGCCGCTCCGCTTCTGGTCAGAGCTCTGTGGGGCTGATTGTCGGGGAACTGCAAGACATTTTTCAGCCTCGATGGCTGCCAACTTACAAATAGCTCCCTGTAGTCCGAAACTGATGCAAGGTCAATTTGGTGGATCAAAAGGGCTCAGCAGGAGCAAGCCTTGTGCCCCTATAATTTTGTGGGTTTGAATCTGTTTCCAGAGCTCTTGCAGAATGCCATCATCTCTCTGCCTTCCACCTTCCACTGCCCCGCTTCACTCCTGTGCTATCTGCTGCATTCAATCTGGAATAATGTTAAAATATATGTTTTTTTAAATCACAGCATGGAAAAAGTGCCTTAAACTCGCTCGAGGTTGAATTAGAATGATTACAAAGAGTCTTAGAGTTTTCTCCTAGAGCACGATTCAGTCAAGGCTTCTCCTCTTCTTTTCGGGTTTCTACTATCGAGTTTCTTTTTTCAATCTCTGCAGCTCCAGAAATATACTTGTGTCCATTTGTCAATTTTAAGTGATGTGATTGGAAGGAAGGTGTATTTTGGAGAGCGTAGGAAGCGGGGAGTCAGGAGTCAAAACTAACAGAGGGTGAAATGTTTTTAGAACTCCCATTTTTATCTCGGCTGCACAGTTTGTAATTCTTCTTTTTCTTCTGCTTCATCACTTTATATGAGAGCTGGGAGATACACTACACCAGTGTTATATGGGGAGTAGGATCTGAGGCTAGATACTGTGTGTGATTTTAGTTATAATGGGTTCGTGTTTGACTTAACCTACTTGGGAATTATATACTGTCCATATTATATGATATCCACAGTTCCCCTTATACACTATAATATCTGCTGCTGGTTTAAATTAAATTCACTTTGTGGAAAACACACCCTGTGCGTCTATTTCTTTCTTTTTTTAAACACTACGCACTCAAAGCAAGGTCCATTAAAGGAATCCCAGTTTGATGCAAAAAAATGTGAGTTTCCCCTGCAGAGCCCTGACCTCAACCCCATCAAACACCTTTGGGATAAACTGGAAGTCAAACTGACTGCTGGCCCTGATTGCATGAGATCAGCGGCAAACCTCGCCACAATTCTTGAGGCTGAACGGGAGCAAATCCCTGCAGCCGAGCACCAAACTCTTGGAGCGTGGCTTCCCAAAAGAGAGGAGACATCCACAATAGAATCAGCATTGGGGTTGTAATTTAATAGAACTGCTGTTGGGCTGAATGCAAACTTTGTGTCGGCCTATTCTGTCACTGGATGTGTATATTTTTGTAGGCATTTCAATAATTTTTCAAAGCTGGTATAAACTTTACTTCAAATTATGTCACTGTTGCAGCTGATTGCATTGCAATACAGTCAAATTACCTGCTCCACTCCTAGGTTACACCAAATATCTATAGTAAAAAATATTTCTGTAGTCATTTTCTCATCTAAAACATTCCCCAGCAGTAGTGTTTTGGTGTGGAGTATATTCTTAGCACTATAGACTCTAGTGAATGATCATAGAAACAGTAACTATAATAGGAATACTACAGGCAGCACTGTGTTTCAATGATGCTCTTGTTCTTCCACGACTGCATGTTCTACTTGTCACTTTGATCATGGAGGTGCCTCTATTCTATAAAGGCTACAATATGATACAAATATGGCATAGAAATGGATCTAAATCTATCTATAGTGTATTTTATAGAGAATATCATAGTGAGACAGAGAGAAGAAAATATAGGCCGTGTCCCAAAATCATCCACTTACTCCCTATTCTCTATATAGGGACCACTATATAGTGAACTATGTAGGGAGCACCTCGGCAAAGTAACATCTCGGGCACTACTCAAGCTATTAATTACATTGCTCGCTAGCCAGGATTTGTGCTGTAGTACCGTAGTGCAAACACATCAAATTGACAGTTTATTACATGACTAAGAAACGGGTAAAATCAAATTCAACAACACAACCAAAACAGGAAACTACTTACATTTTAATGACTAGTTTTCGTGCTCTTGTTCGTCTAGTTCGCATTCTCCTTTGCACAGTGCATGATGGTACATATTGCTTGGTTAGTGACCATCGGCTGTACACTATTTTTCATGGTGCGTTATAGGATATTTTGAGTGCACTATATAGGATGTAACATTTGTAACTTAACATTTGGACAGCACTACAAAATGGCGAACACCCTATACAGTGCACTATGTAGGGCATAGGGAGTGATTTCGCACACAGCCATAGTTACACTTCCATTCGCTACTTCAGCACCATGGACAGCGCCATGGATTTATCAATGCACAGCACAAGACCAAATCATTCTTTCTGCTTCTGTGTGTTCGCAAGGGTACGCATGACGTAAATTTTGTCATCCATCGAAATCCACAGCGATCCCTCTGCAGACATCTGCATGCTGCCCAAAATTTGTGGCCATGTGAACTGTCCATACTGCAAGCGCATGTGCAAGGAAAACAGATAAAACAAATGCTTGTTTAGTGGAGAGACTGTACGAGGAGATTCTCAATTACAGTTCATCATTAAAAGAGATTTAATTGAGGTAATCATTCCCAGACTTTCAACATGCTTTGATTTTCTACATGGTTTTTGTCAGCGGAGCCCGAACACAGTGGGAGCTTCTAACTCCTGCAGAAAATTCTGTGCTATGTCCGCCCACTGTGCTCAACACACCATACGAATATTCACTGGCTCAGTACTACAGCCCAATCTGTAAGTAGCTGCTATATCCTGTAAAAAATTGCTGATATTCTATATGTGGGGCAACATGCTGTCAATATCCACATTACTTTGCACAAACGGACATGAAAAGCATGAATTAGACTAATGTTAAGGCCAAATAATGCTTTTCACAACTATGTGTTCACAAGGGTACATGTGAAGTAATTCTGCCATCCACCAAAGTCCACAATTGTCCATTCCCCAGCCCAAAATTTGTAATTGTACAAACTGTGCATGTGCAGATGCTTAATATATATTGTGTTATTTATTAGGAGACGCCAAGTGAGGAAATTTCCCATCATCCACACCTTTTTTATTCATTACTTAAAAAGTTGTATAAGAAGTATTCACTACCAGACATTCGAGGTAGTTTGATTTATACATGCTTTCCTTTAACTGTGCCCAAACATAGCCCTAATTTCTCAGATACATGGCAAACCAACATGAACCTTTTGTAGTATGAATAGAACCATTTGCATGTCCGTTGTTCGCTTTCAAAGTCTGCATGGGTCATGTGGAAAGCATGAATTGGCCTTTATACTACTCCTCTACATAAATCCATATGCAGCCCCAAATTTGTGTCTGTGCAGCAACCACATTTCAAGGGTCAACAGTATGCATCCTTGGCAGCAGTGTGCATGCACAGAGTAAATAGATACTGTACATGTACGAAATGATTTACTCCAAGTGAACTCCAATGGACTTGAAAAGCAGTATAATATTAGGAATGAAGGCTTTAAGCTACTGATAATGGTGTCTAATGGTGTTAAATGTGCAATAATCATATTAAGGTGAACGCCACAGTCTTTGTTCTGATGTTGACATACTTTAGGCTTTGTAATTATGGTGATGTAGCTTAATCTATATATTTTCAGATTTTTAAAAGTACAAATAAAGCTGCATTAATACTTGCAAGAGCAGTCCAGATGTTTCTACCTGAAGCATATGTTTTAATTCAAGATTCAAGAGCTTTTGTGTCACATGCTCATACAGTATGTGCAGTGAAATGCAAAGTGACTGTTAGACAACAAGACATTATAGAGAGGATGCATCTTAAGAAAAACAATAGAAAAAAGTCCCATTGTGAGTGTAATGAGGTCGAGATCTCAAACAAAAGTGCAGCGTACGGAGGCAACAGTAGACTGATTTATCACACTGTACTGCTGAGTTATAACACCTACTAGTATACAGTACAGAGCGACTTACAGCACTGGAATTCCATGCAGGTAACTACTATTTCTTTCATTACTGGAGAGTACTTGCATAGCTGTGTACCCTGTGATACAGGGTAGTTATCACAGTGGGTACAAGGTTTCCAGTGGAGAAGCCTTTGCTAGATTTGTGTTGCTGTAAGGCAGAAGACTATGAGGTCTATATCCAGCTTGCTTTATCACTTTCACCACTCTCTATGTCTGCAGCCCCTCTCCATAGCCCCTACATGTGCTGTAGCTTCCGTGTGACCGCTTAACCCAGAACTTTACATTTCCCACAGCTTTGAAAGTGCATTAACTGATTTTTTTCGGCCACTTGGGGTCAGTGGAAACAAGCTGGGAACACAAAGTTGACATATCACCTCTTAAGTTGTTATATGACTCTCCTCCAGCTCTGTTTTCTATCTCCATTAACTCCCAGGGGAACTATTTGGCTCTGGAGCTGCTAAATGCTTCACTATGTTCAGCAGCCAGGCGCTAACTGTGTCTGTCTGCCGTTTGATGCTGAGCAGGTAGTGTTCGGCCGCTTCCAAGTTTCGAGCCGGACAGATGAATAATGAGCTGCAATGCAATAAAAAAAAATCTACTAAGCTGGAAAAAGGCTGCAGATTTAACGATAATTTTTTTGCATGTGAATTATTATAGGAGCTTTGCACTTTGACATCTGATTTTGGTAGAAAATACTGATTACAGCCATTTTAAAATACTAGAAATTCTGCATGTGAAAGAGCATTTAACATCATTGTTACCACGGCTAAATTGACAACAGCAGCACTGTCAGTAGTGTTCAATTATGCATTTGTATCCGCTGAGGATCTGAAAAATTCACCCTTTTTTGTTAATTTCCTCTTGTCACTAGCTGTTAGCGGGCCTGATCTCAAGTAGTTTCTTCTCTTTCTGCTTTCTGCTTCGGTCTAATTTTAGTGTATTCCCCACAGTGTGATACCTTTTCCTCTGTTTTAGCTGCACAAACTGCTGCGTCTAAATAAAACACCCTTGGAAACTGCCAACGTGTCAAGCGGACTGCAAGGTGGTGTTTAGCCGGACAAGGACTTCCACCCACCTTATGTTATTTTCCTGTTGAAACAGTATTAGTGCAGTGTCATGGCGGGTCGGGTTAACCACTGAAACGACGGGGCTCTTTGCCAGCAGATGAATGTCAACCGAGAGCATTCAAGGATAAGGATCTCTCTTTTTTTCCCCTCTATGGTCACCTTCAGTGGTCAGATTCATACAAGAAAAGTGAAGTCCCCCCCTTTACCCTCTGCTGAATGCGGGGGCAACACTGTTATCTGGAGCTGCAGATTTGGCCCGAGGGGGCTGAGACTCGACGCCTGGGATGTTGTCTTCTCATGTGGCTCGGCTGTATGGTTTTGTGTGGGTTGATTATCTGATGACACCTTATAATCCTCCGCACAAGTATCCCTATATGGTGTCTTGTACAATGCTTAACTTTGAGGCTTTACAGTGGATTACACTAAGAAATAGGGTCAGTAACCTTCCAGCTCTTAATCTCTACAGTATGAGCTTTAAAGGGCCATTCTTTATTTTTTTGCGCCTTTGGAGGACACGCTTTTCCAAAACATTAGACATCCATTTAGGAAGAGCTTTTTGTGACCTGAAATGTATTACTTCCAAAAACCCATCCTCTTAAACATTTTTTATTTATTTTATCTTAAGTGTGACTTGCTTGATAATAGAACGCACACTCACGCCAGCAATTATTTTCGTGCGAGTGAGTGTCGATTGTTTTCTATTTGCACATTTTAGCGCGAACATCTCCACAGGAGGTCACAAACAGAGAGATAACATTTATAGCAGCACTCCATTGCTGTTCCTTTGAAGAAATTGCATTTATACTTGCAACATATATATATATATTTTTTTTTTATTTTTTTTATTTTTTAACACACATAGCAATTCAGGCCCAGAAAGCAGCATGCAATTCCTCACTGTGTGGTCATTTCTAACAGCGAGTCATGCTTTTACTTGAACGTTCTTTGCAACAATCTATATTGAGTGCGAGGAAAAGGAGGGGAAAAAAAGAAGAAGAAGCCTGAACGCTGGTGGTTACAGCCGATTCCCAAGGCTGCCAGTGTTGTAGGTTGACTGCTCCTGAGCTCCTCTGGAGTGTGTGTGTGTGTGTGTGTGTGTGTGTTTAAAAAAGCACTGAAAACATTCTGCCGCTGTGAAAAATCGCTTCAAAGGGGCATTTCAGCAGTGTTGACTACGGTAAGATACGTCTTAAAGAAAACACTTTCTTTCTGTGATGGATCTTCGTAGAGGTGCATCCAAAAGAAGACAGAAAAAAAGGCAATATGTATGAAAATGAGCAGAGCGGATGTTCCAAGCGCTTCAATACCAACAGAGGAGGGATGTTGTAAAATACTACCCCCTGAATATTATTGCTCTGGGACGCATCACTCGTCATGGCTCCCAGCAAGCCTCCAGGAATTAAAGACTTGTTTCCCTGCAGCAGGAGGAACAACAACAATATGAGCAGATGCAGAAGGAGACATGTATAATATATATATAGATAGTAACGTGCATAATATATCGGAGCAGACGTGATCTGACCTGAGCTGAACTGAGCAGTGATTGTTCAACAACATCATAGTAACCATCAGAGGCGTTGTTAGGATCTTGACACATTGGAGGCTTATTTTCATCATTTACAAGCTGTTTCAGAGTAAAAATAAACGTGTCACGCTGTGATCGAGGCAAAGTAAGGTCATTCCACTTTCTTTATACGCTTAGCCCATGTCTCATATTAATGTTTCCGTGAATGCAGGCTTGCTAGACCAGCATTACTCATAACATTTACGATGGTTTACAGACTTATAATCATTTAATAGGTAGGGTGACTGACCTTAGAGAGAGATGTAGGTGCTGGTAAGTAGAAAAAAGCTGAACCCATAATATCCAATAACACAATATGACAAATAAATAGCTAATAATAATCACAACAAATGTGCTGAAAAAACCCCCACTTCTGCACATGTTTAGTCTGCTTATAACTTATTACCAACTATAGTAACTTACAATAAAACAATAAAAATGTGTTTTTATTACTAGGCTACCTGTTGATGTATTTTGGTAGTTACTTAACTGACTATAGAGTCATTCCATGCCAAGTCAGTTGAGGTCATGGATTTTCTTGCAAAAACTCATGCAAAAACTTTTACCTAAATCATGGAGCCTTGCAAAATCCCACAGCTCTACTCCAAATACTTTTTTAGTTATGAATTTTTGAAAATAGGGCCTCAGTGTTAAATTTGATCACTTCAGCGATTCTTTTACAGCCTCACCAGTTGCTTATTTTTCACAGGATTTGGCAGATATTTTTTACTGAATATTCCAGAAACCTCAAGAAAAAGTCACAACTTGTAATCATGTCAATAGTGTATGCTTTATATATATACAGAAATGAAAATAATAAAAATCTAGAATTTATCATCAAAACAAAAAATCTTTCATTTTCAAAAATTCATATCTCCACTAATATTCACTCAGTTCCAACCAAATC
>OMNN01089895.1:0-16718 GCA_900302755.1 Chromis chromis
TCCGATAAAGACTCGACATAATCCGAAACATTCCGCAGAGATAGCGTGTAGCTCGCTACGGCGAGTATGGTGAGAAAACTAAGTATCTCTTCATCCATATTGGAAAAACAGTGGCTCAAATGGCTCTTGTTCACTGATAATAGCCTTGGTTTTGTTTACTTCCTCGAGTCACTTCCCGCCTTTAAATTTTGACCAATTGGTGGCAACTTCGAGTATCACATGGCAACATCCACATGACCAATGGTTGAAATGAACGTTTTGACGTGATTCGCGTCACCAAGTGGTCCACTAGAGCGCACTAGATTTCGAGACGTTGGACAAGGTCCAGAAAATCCACACTTTTTTTCTGGTCCACAAAAAATTTGCATTTGGTTCACTTCGGTTCACTTCAGCAAGTGTGAACACAGCCTTAGTGCGCACCAACTGGTTCACTTGAAGAGGTGGTCTCGGGCCGCTGTTTGGAGCGCTTCGTTTGCTGTTTGGACACAAACGTACTTTCTGGAAGCAGAGCATATGAAATTTGTGATTGACGTGATTCGCGTCACCAAGTGGCCCACTAGAGCGGACTAGATTTCAAGACGTTGGATAAGGTCTAGAAAATCCACGCTTTTTTTTCTGGTCCACAAAAAATTTGCATTTGGTTCACTTCGGTTCACTTCAGTATGTGTGAACAAGCCCTAACTGTCTGAACTCGAGTACCTACCAGCAATTCTACCTACCTACTTATGCACTTTGTATTTATTCATTATGAACCAAGAGATTATTATTTACTAATTCCGTTGCAAATTTGCAATGAGAATAAAGAAATTTTATTCTATTCTAGTTAGTTACATGGCACCTGGGACAAATCCTTACTGGCTTGTGAAGCTGGGCGGCTAAATGGTTGTGTGTAAACATCATAATATCTTAAAAGCTTAGAAAGTTTAGAACCACAAACCCCAATAAAAACTGGTTTTCACCATATGTAACCTTTCAATGCATTCCTACATTGGAATGCTTTATTTGTGAAGCACTTACAACATGTGCTTATTTTCTCACCAAGGTTAGTGAGTGACTACTTAATGCTTGTTCACTAAAGACAAATCTGTATCTTGATTATAAAGTTTTTGTTGTTTTTATCAAAGGATCCATTTTGGGGCCACTTAGAGGTCATGGAAGGAGCCGTACAGAACAATGACATATTTTACCCTTAAGGCCAGTTCATACTTTGTGTTTTACCTGTAGCTGTGAGATGGTCAGAGGGTAGCGGTACAGAATCCAGGTCACATTTTCATTACAGGGCGGCGTAGTCAGAGATCCTTCATACACCCAGTAGTCTCTCAGTAACGGGTCTGGAGCAGGTAATTCAACATAAAATGCATTACTCTGTCTCAGAACTGTATAAGTGAAAACAGCATTTATTCCACAACTGTACTGTAATATCATAAATTATGTAGCGTGTGTATTAATCTAATTATTCATCCGATCCTTTGTTTCACTTTGTTAATAGCTTTTAACTGTCATTTTTACAATTTACTGTTCTGTTTAATCACAGAAAATAAGCATTAATTTACATCTTAGACATTAACAGGCCAAAACTCTAAATAATGTCCACAACAAAAATGAAGTTGAAGTTAAAACCCTTTGCTCTCACCAGGCAACAGAGTGTTGGGGTTGAAGCAGGGGATTATCTTGCTCTTCCCCTGAAACACAGTACACCAAAAAAATTACTCTCTTCAGGTATCAAGTTTAACAACGTGATTATGAATCTAGCATTTAAAGGTCACATAAAGGTTTAATGTGTTCTGTTTTGGTCTCACCTTGTACTGCAGGTCCTGTAGAACTTCAGTTATGGCCTTCAGACCCAGATGCTCTTTACCAATCTGAGAAAAACAAACATTTTGAGTTTTAGTAAAGACTTATCAGTGCATCTGCCAAGGGCAATGTTCTCAGTGATTGTAGGATGCCAGCAGTGTTTTAAACAGGGCTTAGTTTATATCTGCTGTTACCTTACAGGAAGTAAACAGGAAGTAGAAGCCGTCGAAAACAGGACGTGTTTGACAGGGTTAAGGCTGAGGTCTCAGCAGGTCAGGAGTGTTTGGGGTTAAAAGTAGAATGAGACTGATTGTTGCTGTTTTTTCATTGGGTGTGTTTTCCTCAGCTGGCATGACTCGGATCATCTCAGAGCCATGAGCATCATTTCTCCGAGGTCTGACTCAGCTGACATAAATCAAAAGGTTTTTAAAGCGATTTCCCAGCAGGGAAGTTGAGGCTCACTCTTTATGGAAGTGTGAGGAAACATGGGAATTTCACAGGAATGTAGCAGACCGCACTTTCCAACTTGTCTCATACTTAAACTATTACTCAGACTGGTTCAAGCTAATCTGGAATTCACTTGTTCACTCATAAAAACAACTTTTACAATCCCAGGAAGGAAAAACATGTTTAGGCCGATAAAGAGCTGCAAAAGTCATTGTTTCTAAAACATTTGGCCAGACACCTACGCTTTTTTAAAATATAAATACACATTGAAGAAATTAGTAGGTTATTAACTAAACCTATGAGCTCAGATTAATGCAGTGAAGTACAACAAACCTGCAATATATCCTACCTTCATGAAGTCCATAATGTTTATTGAGTTAAGTGTTGAAGTTTGCAAATTGTTATTGTTGTAGGCTGGAGTTTGAGCTGCTGTTGACTTGGACTGTGTTATCCTGGAGGGTTTTTATACTTGGTCTGCCCTTACAAATAAAAACGAAGTAGACTGTTGGAATTTTGGGGGGGGAAATGGATATAAAATGATTTATTATAGGGCTGTTGTTTTTAACTGGTGTAGTTTTACTGAGGTGTTCATGATAAAGTTGCATTTGAGTGAAAAAAATGTTCAGTTCAATTCAGTTTTATTTACAAGGTGCCAATTCACAACATAAAGTCATCTCAGGCCATTTCACATAGTGAAATGAAGACCTTGCAATATTACATTATAGAGAGAAACCCAACAAATCCTAATTATTCCCCTTGAGAAAGCTTTTTGGTGACAGTCAGAAGAAAAACTTTAACAGAAAGAAACCAACGGCAGAACCAGGCTCAGGGAGGGCAGACATCTGCCTCGACTGGTCAGAGTGAGGGTGAAGAGGACAGGATAGCAGATAGAAAAGTGTATTTTATGTCAAACACAATATGTTATGGCCCTGAATATCTTCTAAACTGCATAAATATTTGAGAATTCAGTGATGATTCGTTTAGCAGTCAACTGCTTTTGTTTTAAAATGTATCCAGTCTTTTTCTCAACTTGAATGAATAAACAAAGATATATATATATATTATAATGATAAGCATGAGTTTAGATAGGTTTATAATGTTCAATGCCTAGTAGTAATTTGCTTTTTCCACTTAGTTTTTCTTGTTTCAGTATCAAAACACAGAAAATGTAGGCCTTTACTCTGGTTTCCAGGTAAGTACCAAGGTAGGGAAAGGTACCAATTGATATGTATATTTTCCTGAATGCGAATAAACTCTAAACCCGTAAGGAAAACCACTTCAGCCGCCCTCTGGCTCTTACTGTGGATGTTTTACCTGTACAAATAGAGCTATGATGAGGACTCCATTCTTCTTGCCCAGAGCGTCCTCCAGTGTGTTGAACAGAGTGCTGTTCCAGTGAATCAGATGAAGCTGCACAGAAACAGAAAACTGTGATTGAGAGGCCTTTGTTGTGAACAGGTGGAGGGAGCACAAGTAAGTAGAGAAAAAAAACATCAGCTGGTGGTGACTGAGAGCTTTCTGGATGGGCTCTTACAAGTTCAAGTGAACAGAACACATGAAGATCTGCCCTAAATTTAACATCAGTCTGTAGAAAAAAGCACAATAATCCCTGAGCTTTCATCCTCAGCAGTCTCTCACCTCCTCATTGGACACTGATTTTGTAATTTGCAAAAGAGGGGAAAAGGTGTCCTAAAACAGGTAATTTAGTACTGTTGAAATATGTAACCTTGACCAATAAAAATGTCCACTTTTTACACATACTTAGCCCAGTTTCAAAGGATAATCTGGTGATATTCCATATTCTAATAACAGTAAAAGACTGAAACCCAGAATAAAATAGTCCATCGCTCTCCACTGCTTGTTCTGTAGTCTCACCAAATAAAGGTTGATATAAATAAACTCTGACAACAGCTGGTCACTGTAGTCTTTAACAAACATTATTCCAGCAGGAAGAAATAGGATATTGGTTGGGGATGGTGCTTTAATGAATATATGGAGCAGCAGGGCAGTGTTTGTGCAGTTCGGTCACATTAGTTTGTCTGTTTGTTAATAAAGAACAGGTCACACAGTGCAACAGTGTGGATCGCTGATGTGTTTTTCATTGTTTTTGAAGTAAAAATAGAGCTCTATGACACAACTATATCAGACTTTGGCCAAACAATCCTATTAACCTGTTAGTAGGATACAGTCATCAGAATTATCATTGGACTTATCCTTATAGATGTCTCAACAAGCCCTCCAAACAACAAAATACCTTATTTATACATTAATTCCTGATGTAACTGACAGATTGCTGTCAAAAAATGACTGTTGTGGGTTCAGTCAGAACTGTATATCGAAAATAATCTAGTTAGGCTTAGTGTTGACTGAGAGGAGAGAACAGGATGTGAACAGTCTGACTTTGACCTTTTCACCCCAACAGGTATTTCTGTGTTAGATCAAACTGAAATTACTTCCACATTTTCTTGACAACGATTATCTTTTGCAAAACCTACATCCATTGCAAGAGAAGAATGACAATATTGAGAAAATCTACAACAGTATGACCGATGCCAACATGTTTCAAAATCCATAAATAACACATCATTTATCATTTCAAACAACACACTCATGTATTTAGCCTTTGCTGAAGTACTTAAGTTCTATTTGTAGCACATTTATTTAACTTTTACTGGTGCTGGAGCACCCGGCTGATGTGGTCATCTGGCTGGATTGAGGCAAAAGATGGTGTCAGGGGAGCAGCACGGATTTATACAAGAGCTACCAACCCATACCAAGTGGTGCCACTTCAAGGGGTGGACCAGGTTTATTTGATTTGAATATTATTTGATTCATTCTGTTGGGTAATTGGATATATTTTGGGTTTGTTTATTATGATTCTTTTGATAAAGTAGGTCAATTGTGCTGTTTTGTGCTTTTTGATGTTAGTTTAGCTATAGGTGTTTTATGTTTCCCCTCTTGTGTGTAACTGGTTTGATCAGCCAGTATAAATATCCCCTTTTTATTACCTGGCCAAGCAGAGGTAATGTTTTTACCAGCGTTTGTTTGTTTGTTTGTTAGCAAGATAACTTGAAAAGTTAGATGATAATAGGACAAGGAACAGATGATTACATTTTGATGATGTTCTGTTGGTGATTACCAAAAATGAGAAAATGCCACTTGTGGAAATCCCAATATGGATGGAAATGAGCTGTTACTGGCCTGAGCCTGCTCCTTTAAGCACAGTGGCTTATGGGTAATGCAGTAGTAGTAGAGAAGAGATGTGCGTTGTGTGTATGTCCCACCCAGCACTCGCGCTATACTCTTTTACCGTGTCTGTGACAAATAAACGGATCCAGTTTGCAAGGTTTACTGCCTCCCATGCAGCCTGTTTTGATAGCGACCCAGACAGCTTGTTACCAGCACAAAACCAGCTAACACAGTAGTGTCGTTTACTGAGGTATACGCCACGGAGCTGAGAAGGTGACAGCTGCTTGGCGGAGGTCTGCGCTCCCCGAGTGCTTTTCTAGTTGTTCAGTGTTTTTCAGGTCTGTTGAGGAGTTTGTTAACAGCACCAAAAAAAACTGACTATTGAACCCAGAGTGACAAAAAAAAAAGGATAGAGCATCGTCAGATCTAATGTGCTGGTTTGACATTTCCAGAATTTAGCTTTTGACCTTAAAGAACAATGAAATGTCAGATGTTTGTGTCGGGACCTGAGGTCTGAGAGAGACCCTGAGCTCAAAGTGATGCCTTTAAAGGTACAGCTGAAATTTCTGGGAAATACTCTTATTCATTTTCCTTCTGAGAAAGAGGATTAGACAAGAAGATGTGTTTTCAGTGCAGAGCTGATAGCAGAATGGTATTAGCCTAGCTTAGCATAAAGACTGGAGACAGGAAGAAACAGCTACACAGTTTAAATTTACAACTACCATTACAATTTTACTTGTTTACTCTGCAAACTAATAAAGACCAATTTATAGTTTTAGAGGGGTTTATGTGCTAAAACTCTTTCTTGGTGAACAAAAAAAGGCCGTGACTTTCTGGAGCCTTGAAATCACCATGACGTTGCCTAGTTTGAGGCCTTTGCATCTGTATTAAAATCTGAGCCGTCTTTCCTGTGCTATAAGTTGTGCAGAAGTGCTGGTTGGATGGATAAAATACAGAAAAGTTATGGCTCATATAATCATAAAATATAATTTCTGTTTGCGTTTTAAACAAAAGTAGATAACACATGTTAATTATTGAACTGTACATGTGTTGCCAGGTGTAATTTTCAGTTTTCCCCTAACTGGGGAGACAATTTAAATTGTGTGCTGTTTTTGTGTCATTTAAAATGTGAAAGATTTAAATATTGTGCATTAAAACACACAACTGCCATTTAAAATTCACAACATTTTGTTGTTGAATAATTAATTTCTTTAAAGCTACAACAGCCAAAAACTACAAAATTAAATCCAATTTCAGTATTTGAGTTATTTTTTTAAATGTTCCTTCAATTAACAATTTGTGTTATGGTAAGTAGGTATGTGAAACACAAAAACAAATAAACAAAATAATGTGGAAAAACTACCGTAGTTGGAACAACTTAATTTTAAAGGCTTGTGTTTATGCTATCAATCATAAAATAGTTTAAAATAGTTTTAGTTTAATTGAGGAGAAACAGCTAATTCCTCTGACTCAGTTTGTTGGTTGAACATAATTTCATAAGTTGTCTACATTCAAAAAGATTCATGCAAACTTTGCATTAATTTTTTTTTTTTTGTTGAGCCCAAACGCTATTTTTTAAAGCATATAAATGAAAGTGGATTTAGGGACAGTTGGCTTTGCATAAAAAATGTTTATACTAGTTGGAGTTCACCATTAGATTTTTGACTACATGTTGACCTAAACTTATTTCCCGTAATTAATTTGAGCATTTCTCTGTGTCTATTGGATGGATGAACCAAATATAAAGGTGCTCTAGTCACACACACTCATACAAATACTTTGATTGCAACAGTTTTGCAAGTGTATTTTTCAGTTTGCAGTTTCAGGAATCCAAAGTGTTATTTGTCAGAGAGGAAGTACAGATTTTGTGCTCAAGGACTCAACAAGCTACAATCTTATCTGGTGAAGGACAAATGCCGAAGCCAGAAGTCTAAACATGTGAACTCTGTGTTCCTTGTGTGTGTGTGAATGTGTTGTGTTATTAACCTCCATTGGGAAGGCCTTGAAGTTGACAGTGTGCTCTGATCCTCTCTGGTTCTCTTTGCCCCAGTGGAACCGAACCTCGTGAAGCTCGTACTCATGATCGCTGGGCAGCGGACCCCCGGTAACCACTGGCAAAGGCACAGGAAACCCGAGGCATTGTGGGAAAGCAGACACAGGAAGCAGAACACAAATGAAAGAGGTCAGGGTGACGGTGAAAACGAAAGCATCATCCACCACTAAACCACAGCGACACCAATAAACTGAGTGTTATGTTTTCTCAGCTCTTCTACAGGCTGCTGGAGTCACCTGACTTGGACTTGAGGATGATGCGAACAGTGTGTCCATCGTTGATGACCTCGCAGTCTCGACACACCACGTAGTTCGGGGACAAACCGACATCCAGCAGCGATGGGTCGTACTGAGCCTCCCTGGAGTTTAAATTGATGGGGGACTGGTATTCTCCGTTGGCTGCTGGGAAAAGGAGTCCCCATTCTACACCTTTATGAGTGAAAACAGGCACAGAAAACACACATTACATGAGGCACATTATCCTATTATTGTCGTCAAATATAGGTATATTTCTAAGGATATAGGGTTTGGATTGTTTTCTAAACATAAGCAGTGAGTAACCATTGGAATACAGCGGTGCTCTCTATTCACCTCCATTCAAATCCTGGTAAACCATCCCAGTGTGACAGCAGGTCAGCATGAATATAACCAGTAAAGTGAACCAGTTGCACCAGCTGGTCATGAGTTCAAACATGGTCTAGTTGTAATATGAGTATTTCCGAAGTCAGTGTACATTACGTTAAAGCAAGTTACACACAATCTAGTTCTTACACAGGGCCTGGTTGTTGCTAAATACAGCACATCTACTAACTACTGGGTCACTTGATCTCAAATCATCAGCTTTTTAGATCAATTTCTGCTCGACCATCTCTAATCAGCCAAAAATGTATATTTATAGCATAAAATATGGATATTTGTAAAGAGATTTCTGAAATTTTAGATTGATATATCAGTTTCTTTGACCCACTTTTAGCCTTTTTTTTTTGCACATGATTAAAAAAAAGTTTTGCACAAACCAAAGGTGGTCGAGCAAAAGGCCCCTGATGATTTGAGACAGAATGACTCTATTAGATGTAATGGCTGCACAGCTAATAACATGTTTGGAGTAGCTGTATGAGCTAAATGAACGTTGAATAGTACATTATATTGGCTATCAGTAGGTAAAATAGGACAATACAGCAACTTGATATCTACACTAATGTAGATATTTATGGCTTTTATGCTTGTTAATGCTTGTTAATACATGTTAAATGACGGATCTTTGCTAAAAGCTGATGCTACATCCTTGGTTACAGGTTTTACTGTCTTACCTTTAACTGGTTCAACCCCATATGTAGCTGAAAATCACTGACTTAGTGATAACTGGAGCAGCCCAATCCAGGACCCTAAAACTGAGGCATCTAAATGGAACTCAGCCATCGATCCATTTATTATTTATACCTCAGATTTTCCTACTGTAACATGTCAAAATGTCTTGTGTGAAGAAGACCAGCAGTATTTTATGCAGGTGAGCTAGCATGCACAGTAAAACAGCAAATATTGTTAATGAATATACTTGACACAAGGACTCACCAGAGCAACTAAACCAGTGCATTACTTAACCCTTTAAGTCCTACTGCGTCATCGGGCTAGCGCACTTTGGAATATCGTAAATATGTCACCGTTTGTGCTGTCGGAAAAAATAGTTTCTGAAAGCTGAGGCGTTGCGCTCTACAGCCAATATGGTGTCATTACGGTAATTTCATTCGTGCCCCCCCCCCAGGAATCTGCTGGATGAAATTACCGTAACTCTTCTAATAGGCAGTAAATCATAAATAACTGCCAGATATTAAACGTTTCTACTTACTCACAGGACATTTTCTTACCTTTTTGTAATCAAAATAAGAAAAAAAGACCAGGCGGACATTTTGAGGCTCAGGTCTTAAAGGGTTAAAGGACCCAATTAGCATCATGTCCTGGTCAAAGCTGCAGCTTAGGAGACAGTTACTGTAGTTCCTACCAGAGGCCACTAGTTTCTATCAGCAGGCTTTGTGTGATGCTTTACAGGATCAATAAATGTTTAAAAGTAATTGTACCAAAAGATGTAGCTCAAATGATTACCAGGTGCTAAAACAGACCCGAGTAGAAGAGTCATTTGCCTGGCTTAAAGCATCTTGAGGAATTTTTTTCTTTAAGAGGTTAACTCAGATTCAACATCACAGCGGACATAAACCTCCATATGTACTAAATACTTTCTGATGGGTCTGACTTGTGTATAGATGCACACCGATCAGCCACAACATTATGACCACTGACAGGTGAAGTGAATAACATTGATTATATTGGTACTATATGGTGTTCTGCTGGAAAACCTTGGATTTTAACATCCATGTCTATGAGACTCAGACACCCAAATAAACATTGTCCCAGAACAAGCACACTCCCTCATGCAAATGGAAATCCCAAATGTCACTGGCCTACCTCCGCAGGAAAATGCACCCCACCACATGGCAACAACATCAACATGACAATCACCCTAGATGTTGTTTGACCTCTAAACTTCTACAATTTCATTTAGCAGACGCTTTTATTCAAAGCGACGTACATAGGTAGGTAGGTAGGCGGTGCAGCAT
Source organism: Chromis chromis (assembly GCA_900302755.1). Taxonomy (NCBI): domain Eukaryota; kingdom Metazoa; phylum Chordata; class Actinopteri; family Pomacentridae; genus Chromis; species Chromis chromis. The sequence goes on from OMNN01089895.1 coordinate 10,095, forward strand.
TAAAGACCTTGCCTAAGGGTCCTCACTGGATATCTGCACCCTGACCAGGATTTGAACCACCGATCTCCCATGCCAAGGTCTGGGGTGTTAGTCACTGAGCCATCCAGCTACACATAATTATATATCTTGCTTGCAACTGAATTTGCCCAAACAGCTTACGTTTTCAAAATTGATGAATCAACATGGAAAAATATTGCAAATGCTATTTTAAATGTATTTCCAAAGTGATAGTGGCAACTTGTTATTAATCTACTTGATAATAAATCTCTGTATATTGTGACAAATGCCACATGTTTAGCATGTTCTGATAAAACTGTATGCAAATCAGCCTCAGGACTGAGCTTTGACCACAGAAGAACAAAGTGTAAAAGCAGTAATTGTGAAATAATTATGTTTTCTTTAGCTGAACCATTACCACTAATACCAATGAAACATTTTGTACGAGTTCGAACATGTGCTTCAGTCTTTTGGGACAGTCTGTGTTACTGCAGAAAAGAAGATTTGACCGCGAGAACTGTACAAGATGCTGCGTCTCTGTTTCATCCAGTAACAGCTGCATGTTTCTGAATAAAAGTAAGAAATCAAGCCGAACCTCGTGCAGACAATTCATAAGATTATTACTGTTCTTATTGGATTTTCTCACTAGAACCTTTAGTTTTACACTAAACACACAATATAGATGAATAAACTTTTATAATGTGCGTTTATCTTGCGGTTTTCTTGTTCTAAGGAAGATGGATAGTTAAACTCTGTCTCCTAACTAACTGACTCCTCCCTCAGGGACAGATATAAAGAATGCAGGTATGATTCATTGGCCGCACCCCTGGAATTAGATGTTTCAAGTGGTTATCATAATTAAAACATACAAAAAAACTTTAATTATCCTTAAAGTATCTCAAAGAGTTAGGGTGTGCTACAGGTCACTGAATTGTTCCAAATAATCTAACCTTTATTGATCCCCTTAGGGAAAATTCCTCCTCTGCATTTGACCCATCCTATTCAAAGTCAACCTTAACTATACATACTAGGAGCAGTGGGCTGCCGCGGTGCAGCACCAGGGGAGTAGTCAGGGGTTGAGGGCCTTGCTCAAGGGCCCAACAGTGGTGGTGACTGGGACAAGCGGTTGCTCTCACTTTCCCACCTCAACCTCTTGCCAGTCCAGGGGCTCGAACTGGCGACCCACCGGTTACAATTTCGCTCTACAAACCACTAGGCCACCACTGCCCCAAATGCTGCTCCCTTGACCTCCTCTTTAGGGAGGTAATACACATTTTGTCTGGTAAAATTTCATATTTGATGAAGAATTAGTGCAAGAATAATAACAATAAAAGCACTAAACTCCACAGCAGAAACTACACAGTGTAAAGCTTCACTTATACAAACATGTGTATACAGGGGTATCTCTGTCTAAGAGTTTAAAATAGGTTAACAGTCTGTATAAAGACAAAAATCAGGTGTTGATCCGTCCTTTAAAACAGTTTCTCCTTCTGTAATGATGCATTCCGTCTATACTGGTCATTAAAAGTGACGAGGACAAAATTCAGTCTCCAGTTTGTGTGAAAATACAGCATATTTTGATTGTTTTTCTCTCACATTAATCTTTATTTATTAAACAGTGTCAGCAGTATAAAGCAAACAGTGCCTTGGAGGTGCATTTGCTTCATTATGTATTTATATGTTGAGCTTTTTCTTGTAGTGCTCCATTCTGATTTTACCACTCTATTCCTTTTTCATCTAGTTTTATTTTTTGTAATCTCAATTTAAGAGAAAATTCCTTAACGGTTGTCATCGATTGATTCTTTGTCGGTGGTTCTGCTCTCCTCAAGTTCTGTGTAAAAGCTTTTTTTTTTCTCTTTTTACAGTATTTTGACCAAATATGTCATCTATTAAACCTTATATTTCGAATTTTATCTCAAGGTTTTGTCAGAACTCAGCCATCAGAATTTGTTAAATTAAGTGGAGACCCTTCAAGGTTACTGCCTTTTTTTAAAATACATTTTCTCCTTTTCATTTCATGTTTCTTTGCTGAGCTGCAGTTGAAGGATTGTATCAAAAAGAGGAATTTTTGTACTACAAAGACGATAACTTTGGAAGGTATTTACTTGATTTGTTGAACATATTGGTTTCAGATCAACTTTTGAACAGGATTTGACTTAAAATGAGGACTTTGGATTTTGTCTCCTAGAACTTATGGCAAAAATGCATTAGGAAGTATGAACAAAAGGATTATTACCAGAAAGCTGAACCTGTTTTAGTGTTTATATAACCATTGTTTCATACACCGATCAGCCACAACATCATGACCACTGACAGGTGAAGTGAATACCATTGATCATATTGGTCTTATGTGGTGTTCTGCTAGAAAACCTTGGATTTTAACATCCGTGTTGATGAGACTTAGACACCCAAATAAACATTGTCCCAGAACAAGCACACTCCCTCATGCAAATGGCAATTCCAAATGTCACTGGCCTACCCCCGCAGGAAAATGCACCCCAACACATGGCAACAACATCAAACAATCAGGAACATCTTGAGGAACATGACAATGGCCCAAGATGTTGATTTGACCTCCAAACTCCAAAGGATCCACTGCCAACGTCCTGGTACCAGACCCTATAGGACACCCTGAGAGGTTCTCTTGTCCATGCCCAATGGTTCAGAGCATTTTTGACCACATAAGGAAGACCAACACAATATTAGGCAGGTGGTCATAATGTTATGCCTGATTGGTGTACCTTTCTTGCCCTTATTTCCTCGTCTCATCTTTCTACTGTCTGTTAAAATGTCCCCCAAACAGACCAAATTCACAGTAATAACATGAAAAGATAAAAGAATTAAAAAATACATTGGAAAAAATACAATAGTCCTCTTTTTATTGTACACAGCGTCCAAAAAATCTGCTTAAAATTTCTGTCAAAAATGTTTGTAACGCTTACAAAGCTCTGCACGACCTGTCAAACACTAACAGCAGCTTGATAAACACATTTTAAATTTAACAGCAACCTTGCTTGTAATTTCCCCCAGACGCAACGTTTAAAAGCGGCATGTTAAAAATGCAATAACACCGCCGAAACGTCATTAAAAGGACCATAATATAACAGAAATGTGGAACGCTTCCAAATCTACGCTAATGATGCTTCCAATAGGAATGTACAGAGGAGGATGCGAGCACAGGCAAGCGTATGAAATACTATTTAAAGCATTACAGCAGCAGCTTACGAACGGAACACATGCAACATGAAAATAAAGATATGAAGCTCGTTTTTTTAAGGCATCTGAGTGAAGACATGCGCGAGAATCAAGCTTAATACATCCCGACATATTAAACCACGTGATGAGTTTCATCTCTGAGGATACACAGTGCTACTATATTTGATTGTCTTGAGTAAAAGGTCTGCACAGGTAATACATTGTAAAAATATAGGCTCAGTTTAAGCAGCCCATACAGTAGTTGTCACATTTGAAAGGTACAAAAAAAATCACTTTTAACACACTTGGAGCTGCTAACAACACTGACAGATGTAAGTTATCATGCACAAGCAGATAGGAAACTATAAGAAAAAGATATGTCATTTTTTGGTTTAGAGGTGATTTGAAATCCACCGTACGACCTGAACGTAAACCATGCCACAGTAAATATTCTCAACACAATAAACATACGGAAAAAAGAGCATTTTTGAAAACAATGAAGCACATTAAGTAAAAATCCTTGTTCTCTTCAACGTGACAGAGAAACGTAAGATCTGAAGGAAACATGACAGTAGTGAAGCGATCACAGCTGAAGGCTCAAAAATGCAATCTAATTATCCTGACAGCCCGTCTCTGTTGGACTGCTGCGCTAAAAATAAAAACCAGGCGAGTTTGTGGGGCACAGCAGCCGAGTTTAAGTGAGGCCTTGACACCCTGAATGCCTCTCTGAAAACAAAAAAAAAGGTGTTTTGTGTAAAAGTGGTCCTCTTCTTCTAGCAGTTGGTGGTCTGTAGGTGGCTCTCGTTGAGGATGGAGCTGATGTTGTTGTCGTAGAAACCGTCCTCTTCCTCGGAGCTCAGGGTGGTCGAGCCCAGAGCTGTGCGATGCGTCTGCTGTGACTTCCGCCTGAGAGGAGACAGAAAAATCCATCAACTCTTCCATACCTTCATTCATCCAGCGTCCAGCTACTTACTACAGAGTGCCACCTAGTGTACGGATGGTGTTGACGTATCCTCAAATCACTGAACGCCCCACGCCTGACCAGTTTGACTGATTTTCTTTTAGAGTGGTGAATATTGATTAAGTAGACCAAGTGTAAAATCTGGGCTCATAGGTAACATCAGTTTTTAAGTTGAAAATTCTTGAAGAAGGTAGGGTCATGTCGATTTTTGTGCCATTTTCTTCGCACCAATCTGTGGAGCAATGTTTGAAGTGCCATAACTTGAGAAATATCGTAGCAAGAGTCATGAAATTTTATAGGCCCACTGAAATGTAAATATGTTCTTGAATGGTACAACACTGCTTTAATAGAATAATAGAAATCAGTTGTATGATGGTGCAAATTTGGTCCAAAAATGGCAGTGTTTGCTTCTATTCGGATATTCCACCATAAAACCTTTATTTTTGACCCAAAGAGGTTGATTTTGTTTCTTGAAATTGGCACCATAAGGACCTGTAAAAATTTAGAGTATGGTGCCAGTCAGAAGCAGACTTTATGAGAAAATATTTATTGAAATCACTTTTTTTTTTTTGCATTTATTGGCCGATATTCAAACATGCATTGAGCAGTATGATGGTGAAACCACTCCAATAGTTGTCTCAACTGGAAGAGTTATATAATATTGTTACTGGGCTCAAAGGAAAACATCCAACTCATAGGGCCACTTTTCAAAAAATATTTGAAGCACTATGAGTTGGATGTTTTTCTTTTAGCCCTGTAACAATATTACTCTTCCAGTTGAGACCATTGGAATGATTTCATCTATCATAGCTGCTCAATGATTGTCCTAATATTGGCCGTAAATGCAAAAAGTGTAATTTCAACTTTTTTTTTTCTCGTAAAATGGTAAATGGTCTGCACTTATATAGAGCCTTTTTCTACCTTAGTGGTACCCAAGGTGCTTTACAATGTGTTTCGCATTCACACATACATTCACACACCAATGGCGACAGAGATGCCATGCAAGGCGCTAATCTGCCATTGGGAGCAACTTCAGGTTCAGTGTCTTGCCCAAGGACACTTCGGCATGTGGGGGGGACCGGGGATCGAACCGCCAACCTTGCCATCAGTGGCCAACCCGATCTACCACCTGAGCCACCGCCGCCCTTTGTAAAATATGCCTCTGACTGGAACCATACTATACGTTTTTAAAGCTCCTATTGGTGCCAATCACAGGGAACAAAATCTGCCTCTTATGGTTGGTGGAATATTGGAGTAGATAGAAACATGGACCTTTTTTGACCAAATTTGCACCATCATACAGCTGGTTTCTATTATTCTATCAAAGGATTGTGCCATTCAAGAACATACATACATTTCAATGGGCCTATAAAATTTCAGAACTCTAGCAACATTATTTCTCAAGTTATGGCACTTCAAACATTACTCCACAGATTAGCGCAAAGAAAATGGCGCTAAAATCGACATGATCCCACCAAGAATTTTACATGTTTTACTTACTATCATATGTATGCACAGGAAAAAATAAAAATCAGACAAATATGAGAAAGTCAGGTGTTTTTAAAATTTGGTGAATTGAGGCGGATTGACCCACATACGTCTTTTGTGACTTCTAAAATCAACATTATTTCATGGTATTGGGGCTTAAATCCTACTTCAGCTCTGCCTCCAGCGCCGTGACTTTGGCCCGCATGGCCTCCTGGAGCTCCTGCTGCTCCTCCAGGTCCCTGAGAACCTTCCGCCGGACGCCCTCCAGACGCTCCACCTCGCACTCGCTCTCGTCCACCTGCCGCTTCAGGGCCTTCACCCGCAGAGTCAGCTGCAGGGGGGGAGAGTAAGGGGGTTAGAGGGGAGACAGAGGAGGTCACGGGTGCAGACAGGTGGGGGGGTTAAAGGCATCGGTGTGACGGGTTCGTAGGGGAGCAGCTACTAATGCTACGGCAGCAGAAAGACGATAGGAGGGGGGGACGGGGAGGTCAGGGAGCGTTCTGGAGGCCGAGTGAGGTTGGGTCAGGAGGAGCACACATGAGATTAGTCTTATATAAAGAAGCAATTAGCTACTGTTTGAGCTTTGTTAATGATTAAACAGCAGGTTATCTACAGTAGAGATAATCCTCACTACACTATTAAAGTTGCATTGAGCAGGTACATTAGCACAAAGTCAAAGTCTGGAAACTTTAGACTACTACAGAAATGTATTTAACACAAGACTGGAAGAGTAAATTTCACATTTTTAACATTAAAAGCAGAGGTCAAGAGTTTAACAGTCTAATGTGGAACAGTAACAGGTTTCTAAAGAGGTATAAAAGTAAAAGGTTTGATGCAATCAGGAAACAGTAAGATGTGAGAGGAGCTAATAGGTAAAACTTCATACTACTCGTTTTTAGACCGTATTTTAGGTTCTGGATTTGTTTTGTTTGTTTTGTTTTGTTTTTCATTTTGTGTCTTTTATTCTGGCCTTTATGATACTG
>OMNN01089898.1:0-17898 GCA_900302755.1 Chromis chromis
CTGTTCTCTCTTCCGTCCGTGAACTCTAATGTCAAGCATGACCCAGTTTAAAAAAAGGTACAAACATATGGTTTTCACGAGGTACAGGGAGGAAAAGGGGCTTTAATAATCGGGTGTTTTCATAATTTATTTATATTTGTTTATTTACTTATTTTCTATTATTTATTTTCTACTGTATTTTTTTTGTATATATGTAAATAGGTTTAAGGGGTGAAATTAAGTAGTGGAGAAGGGGTAGGCATAAATAAGCTTTGCTTCAGCCTACTCCTTTTCAGGCATGTTGGGTACACATTAATATTATTGTTTTGATTATTCTTGTTGATTTGCTGTTTGGTTTGTTTTTCACTTGACTTTTATGTGCTACTTACACATGTCTGAAATAAACTTGAACTTGAACTTGAACTTGAACTAGGGAAACAACCAACGTGTTTGGACGAATAGGTCTGTAATTAGGTCAGACAGCAATTATCCCTGGATGAAGGTCCCTAATGCAGTTAGCAGAATGTCTCTTCCAGGCAGGAACAGGCTCCAGGTTACAATGATTCACGTAGAAAATCCAGTTTTCTGGAAAGCTGGAGGGAGCTTGTGCTTTTTGGTCCAATACACACTGTTTAGTGTTGCTCCTCATTTCCATGAATCTCTACAATAGACGTGGCTGAACAGCAGGATGAAATAAACTAGAACTATACTTGAAGTTAGATTTCAGAAATCCTGAATGTCTAATCATCAGTATTGCTGTTTCTTTTGTCAACCTAAAACAAAGATTTTCTCGTTAGAATTAGTTTTTTCGGAAAAAAATGGTGGTTTTACTGCTTTTTCTCCATCTAACCTGCGTCTTTATAGTTATCAAACTTGAAGCTTATTAACAAGTAGACTCCTGTAACTTATTTTACACAAACACAATGAAACACAAATCTCAAGCTGTGATGTGCCCATATCTTCTTCTTGTTCAGTTAAGCCAGATTTGAACAGACATAGTGGCTTTTGACCTGGTCTGATGTAGGTGTGGCTGGGAAAAAAGACGGTGGAAATGCCTTTTTATCAGATCTGCAGCCGCGATGAACATGTGATAAAAATGCTGCCCTGCAACATTTTCTTCTTTCTACTTTCTCCTCCATTATTATGTTGTGTGTGTTTGTGTGTTCTTTACTCTTAAAAAAATTTTTTTTTCTGCTTTCACAGCATCAGCTCCATGCCGGCACTCACTCTCAGACAATCCAAAGCTGGTTTAATCCAAACTCTTGTAGACTTTTTTTCATCTTTCAGCGGGGTGTTGTCATGAACCTTTGCAACCCTTGTGCACTTAAAACTTCCCATGACCTGTCATACATGAGAAAGTATACTCAGCACTGCATAAGCACTTTATTAGGAACAGCATACTAACACTGGGTCAGCCTGCCTTTGCTCCCCCTTGTTGATGAGATGTTGAAAACCTTCCATCCTTGAGAGATAACCACATCAGGCATGTTTTGCGCTTCAGCTCCTTCTTCACCATGGCATGCCAGTATCATCACAGTAAAAACAGCTGCAATCTGCCAGCTGATCTCTTGCTCCTGTTTATCTTAACTGTGAACAAGATATACTTGAAGTCCTTTAATTTGGGCAGCAGTTCTTTTATTACATGCGAGGCCAGGCTGCTGTTTTTTGATAGAACAGTGTGGCCTCGGATTAGGAGGTGGCTGAGCTTCATCCCAGTCGCTCCAGTGTATGCTTAACATCATCACCTGATGAAGCCAGCAGGACCACACTTTGCAGGATCACCTGCAAAAACCAGAGGATCAATCCTGATGTCACCAAACTAGACAAACTCCAGCCCTCAACTCTACCTTTAGGTCCTGTCCATGAAGATCAGGAACAGAGTCGGAGTCCAACATCAACAGGAAACATGATTTGTGCTCATCCAGTGGATACCCGTTCCAGCTTTTTATAGCTCCATCCTTGTTTCCGTCCTTTCTTCCTTCTTCCTTCCACCCTTCATTATGTCTCTGCTTTTTGTTCAGCTCCTCTTGTGAATTATCATCAGCATATAAGTCCCTCTAGGTTTTATTTTGATGAGGTGTTTGTCAAAGAACACCTGTTGCACACCTGAACCAGTTGTGGTTACAGGGTTGAGGGTGGGTTGGTCGTGGTTCCCCTTCCTCGCCAGCAGCTCCATGAGCAGCTTGTCTTCCTAACATCCCCCCTTCATGTGTGTCTCCTCAGCTCTGGACACGTCCAACATCATGGTGAAGATGCAGGTGTTTGAGCTGCTGGCAGCTCTCACTCTGTTTGACCCTCAGGGACACTTTCTGGTGCTGGACGCCCTCGAAAACTACAAGGTACCAGCTTCTACTTTATTACCTCTTTTTCTCTTTTACCAACATATTTCCTTCTCTCCTCATTTTGTTGCATTATTAGTGTATCATATTTAAAATTAAAAATCTTATTTTTTAATGAAGTGAAATAAATCAGCCCTCTCATCATTATGGATCGTGACATTAACTCTACTCTTCATAAAATGTACGCTAATAATCTTCTTCTTCCTCCTCCTGTTGTTTTTGTCATCATTATTTACACCAAATATAAATGTTACTGTGATTTTTCACTATTTGACATAATCACATTAAATGTGTGGATGAAAATGTTGCCCACCGAAAAAAAATCACCCTACCAATTGTTTCTTCACCCACATGTTACTTACTGGTTTATATACAGTTTCTAATTGCACTTGGGCAAACAGCATCATATTTGTTCACATTTTTATAGATTTTTGGATTCTCCAAACCACATTCGGTGCAAACTTTACATTAGATTTGCTCAGCAAAGTTCATTATAATGTTACTTATTGAGATCACATTCAGGAGAAAAGTTTCACAGTTTTTAAAATGTATTTTACTGCATGCTATTACTTAATTTTGTCCACTCAATGCACCATTGGTTCCAAACTGTCCCAGTATACCTGCTCTCAAGTGTCTCTCAGTTGTTGTGTTGTTGTTTGTTTTTTTCTATCTAGTGAAGATGAACAAGACTGAATATTTAACAAGGATCTGAAACATCAGTGTGAATCACATTTTTATTTTTTATTATTATTTATTTAAAAGGGACAGTGCACATTAATGAACAAATGTAAAAAATACATATGGTTAATGTGCCAGAGTTAGCATAAATGCTAATTTGCATCTGTTGTCCCTTGGCAGGTCACAAGACTAAACAAACATTAATTCACAAGGCTTAAAAGTACACAAATACAATACAATCAATCATTCAGTAATACAAAGTGCATTATTATAAGTGCTACAGTTAAAGTGGTGGAGTTAAAGTTCTGGGGTTTAAGTGCTTAAGTTAACGTGTGTCTTGCTAGTATATGAGTTATTTGGAAAAATACACAAAATCAATAAAGAGACTGACCATTCACATATATAAAAATCAACGAATGCAGTACATGTAGTCATAAAAGCAGTGCAGATGTGTGCAGCGCACAGCTACATACCTATATGTAGCTGTACGCCACAGGTAGTCTACCTAGCTGTGATAACAGGTTTGGTTGGTTATAAGTCAGTTTTTGAGATGAGATTTGAAGGTGGTGCATTCTCTTATTGTACGTTGTATGGAGTTCCAGGTGTTAGTACCCCTCGCTGACAACACAGATTGACTAAAGGTAGTTTGTCTGTGGGAGACCTCGCAGTCTCCTCTGGTGGTGGCTCTTGTGATTGTACCAGTTTTTAGTTTGACGTATTCCTTCAGTTGCGGCGGTGCAAGTCCATTTAATATTTTATATGTAAAGCAGGCGTATTTGAATTATCTATGGTTCTCAAAGGATAAGAAGTTTTATTTGTGAAGAATAGTTCAAAATGAAGACCATGATGTAGCAGAAAGAGCCAAACTGTGAGGACAAGCTCTTCTTTCTGAGTTTTGAAACTTTGTTTTTGTTCAGTTTTCAGTGATTGTGTAAGATAATGGCTTGGCCGCAGATAAGACTCAGAACAAACATCTCAGATCATTTTCTGATATTGGGTGTGTTATGATCATTGACTCTGCTCAGGCTTGTTTTAACCTGCTCTGAAACCAGTGCAGAGGCAGGATGCCATGCAATCCTTCATGGTCATCATGTTGGCTTTCCTCGCTATCAGCCCCTTATTCCAAACAATAGTGGTGTCTGTTCTCTAGTAAGCTGAGCAGAGAAGGCATGATTCAACAAATCCTTTCAAACACACAAACACATAAATCTTGAGGTGTTTTCTGACTGCAGTTCACTGGAAAAACTTCCACACCTTTTAGAAATATTTTCACCATTTATAACCCTTCATTATAAAGCATTATGTTGTCCTGTGTAGAACTTTGTAATAATTTTTTGATAATTTCTTGTTATCAGTTTGAAGTGTAAAGTCATCTGAAGAAAAACAAAGCAAACTTGAGTCTTTTCTTACATTTAAAGTTGAAAATGTAGCTGAAAAACTATGTATGACTGCGTTTTTGAGAGAACACAAACGCCTCCGAGCGACTGAGTTTCCTGTGTTTGTGTTTAGAGTCTGAAGAAGCAGCAGTATCGCTTCAGCGTGATCATGAACGAGCTTCACGGCACCGATAACTTTCCATACATGGTGACGCTGATGAGCATGGTCAATGTACTCGTGCTGGGACAAGAAGACATGAGGAAGAGGGACCGACTGCGACAGGAGTTCATTGGTATCAAAAATCAATTAATACAACACTAATTAAATGAAAAAAACTGACTGGAATAATGACAATAACAGTAATGCCTCCACTGTTTACAGAAACAGGACAAAAAGCATCAGCAGCAGTAGGAGTAGTAATGAGTAATAACGCTATAGTGTAGACAGTAATACTGATACTAACCTGAATAATGATAGTGGCTTCATTAACACTTATATTACAAACTTTATCAATGAAAATTACCACTGGTAAAATGATAACAAATAAGAACATGTCAAAATTGCTGCTGAGTGGTTTTCATAGGCTAATAGAGGAAATTAAGTCACAGAAATTCCTTGAAGTGGGATCAATGACAGGAACTGAACTGGATAAACTGAACATAGCTGAAGTGTATCCACTCAAACAAGAGTAAAGCGTTAAATGTACGTAAAACAATTGAGTTGAGAGTTTTGCATTGTAGTGCAGCAGATATAGGATTTTTTCAGGTGAATCGTTCAAAATGTGATACAAGCACAAAAACTGGGCACATATTAGACCATGCAGAATCTGGTTTTTGGACTTCTGAATCACTAAGAAGCTTATTTTTACCTTATTTGGGACTTCGTATCAAAATGACAGAACTGTGGTTACCTACATAATGCTATAGTAGTGCAGTAGGTCTTAGGGTTAGGGTGAAATAGAAATACGTGTTGTAGATGTACATGTTTCACTCTTAATAAAATTTAGTTTCATATCATTGCAGATGCCGTATTCCCTGTTAATTTTTCACTGTTTTGGTTCCTCATACTTGAGAACCTACTTTTTAACACCAAGATCAACTAAATCGGTTACTGTAGTGAGAATCTGTGGTAACAACAGGCAATTTATACGCAAAAAATTAAATCTTGAATTTCAGGTGGCCAGCTTTTTTTTTTCAAAAACATAACCCCTAAGGAGTATTTGTGCCAAGTTTGATGCTTGTGTCAAATTTTGAAAGATAGTTTCACTGATTTGCTGCACTATTGGAAGTCAGATGACCTCTGATGGTTGCTATGGTGGTAACAGTTGGTATACCCTCACCCCAGCTGGTTGAGGCAGATGGCCACCTTCCCTGAGCCTGGTTCTGCCAGAGGTTTCTATCTGTTTTTCTTCCCTCTGTCGCCAAGTGCTGCTCAAAGGAAACTGTTAAGTTTCTCTCTAAAATATGATGTCATAGAATCTTGACCTTACTGTGTAAAGTGCCTTGTGATTTGGGACTATAGGATTCAAATGTAACCAAATTGCATCTGGGACTTTACAAGTGGCTGGTTTCAAGTAAGTGGTCCCAAAATAAGTAACATGTGGTTGTTATGATGTTGCTTGAGTAGTAATGGATCTTTACCAGAACATTTGTCATCGGCATTGGGGTCATTATTATGGTACTGCTAATAGTGGCTAGAATGATAAAATATAGCAGTTCTTCTACCGGTTGTTGCAAGGCAGTTGCTAATTGAGATGAGAATTAGCTAATTACAGATGTATCCGTATTGGTGTATACGTCTGAAAATAAATGACAAGGACTAAAGTACAGAAATGTCAAAGATGTGTTTTATTAACATTTTATTCACCAGAGACTAATTACAGGTTTAATTTTCACACTCTTAACTCTGCACTGACCTAACTTGCACATTCATTCAAAACTACAAAATTTAAGTAAATATTTATCAAGGGTTTTGTACAGAAGCTTGACATTGGCCAACATGTCATTATGGGTTAATGTATTAATTCTGTTGGCTAATAAATGGTGTTGGCAGGTTGTAAGTGGTTGCAAGATATGGTTGCTATTAAATGGTTATTAAATGGTTGCTGATGTTGGTAAAAATCAGGTGAAACTTTGGGATACTTTTGTGGAATCAAACTCAAATTAAAGATCTGAATCAGGATGAGATGTTCTCACTGTGAAACATGTTGTTTTAGGCCTGCAGCTGCTGGATCTGCTGCCCAGACTGAGGTACTGATTTTACTTAAACATCAATAATCAATAATCATCAAGTTTCCATTAGTTGGTGACGTCTCTGTCTCTGTCTCCAGGGAGACTGAGGACGAGGACCTCAACATCCAGTGTGATGTGTTTGAGGACTCTCTCACGATGGATGAGGAAGAGATGGAGCGGCTGTACGGAGGCATTGACATGAGCAGCCACCAGCAGGTTTTCACCTCACTCTTCACCAAGGTAGCTATACCTTTAACTCTTCCTCCACCTGTAAGATGTTCATGTTTACTCCAGATGTCCTCATCTCATTCTTCATCACGCTAAAACTCCTCAGCTACACCTGCAGAAAAGTTATAAATCTCCTCCTGCAGCACCTTCACCTTTCACTTCAGTACCTGCACACGGACCCCAACATCTTCACTCACTCCATTATTAACATCAGCACCTCCACCTTTTAAAAAAAACTCATTAAATCCCAACATCTTTGCCTTTTTACCTAAACCATAAACACCATCTTGACATGAAAATGTAATCTTGCAAAACCTCTACATTCAGCTCCATCATCTTCTCTGCAGCAAATACAAACACCACATTCAAAACCTCCACCTACACACAGATTCACCTCCCTTTTCACCAAAGAATCCAGCATGTCTCCACCTTTAATTACCTCTTTTTTTCCATTGCTACTGGTAGTTCTCTGCTGTGAGCTATACGTGAATGACAGGAAAGACCTTTCTTCTGTCTCCCTACCTGTCCTCACTTCCCTCTCCAGGTGTCCAGTAGTCCGTCCTCAGTCCAGCTGCTTTCCATACTTCAGGCCTTGTTGTTGGTGGATCCAAACAGAGCTCAGGTGTGGCTGGCTCTGGAGCTGCTGACCGACAAAGTCACCCTCCTGACGCAGGAAAGTAAGTCTTCAGTAAGACTTTAACAGTCAATAAATCATCAGTATGTTGTACTCAGAGTACAGGTCTTCATCTGGGACCCACATCAGATGAAGTTCACATTATACTCTGTCTAACTGACTTGGGTGGAGCCATTTCTGTAGATCTAATTTATTTCTTTGCTGAAGACTTGTCACTTTCTAACTATGTCTTTTCATGTTCTAGTTTCTAACTGGGACCAGTACATTAAAGGTGGATTTAACTGGTATTTTTGACTGTGTTGTAGCTGAACTGGATTCTGTCGACTGTCTGCTGGACAGGCTCCTCCCCCAGAAATCACTCTCAGCCAATCACAGGATCCGAACCGTCGACAGAGCGGTCCAGACTCGTCTACCAGGCAGTCCTACTGACCAATCAGAGGCACTTATCAAAGAAGCTTTGACAACTTCAGCAACACCACTTCAGGCTACTCCCTCTGCCACACCTGATGCTCCACCTCCCCCACCTCCTCCACCATTACCTGGTGTGGGAGCATCTCTCCCTCCTCCACCACCTCCATTACCTGGTGTAGGAGCTCCTCCCCCACCGCCTCCACCTCCATTACCTGGTGTAGGAGCTCCTCCTCCACCCCCTCCGCCTCCTCCTGGGATGGGAGTTCCTCCCCCTCCCCCAGGTGGCCTCATCATAGCCCAGACAGTTCAATGTCTGGGCAGGTCATACTACTGCGCCGCCTCACCCACAAGCACCGCCCCCTGCCCCACCCTACGAATGAAGAAACTCAACTGGCAGAAACTGCCGTCCAGAGCAATGACAGGTCAGTGATTAGAGGAATTCTGTCCTGTGTTGGGTCAGTCCAGGACTCTGGTGTGATGTCTGGTTTATGTCCACCTCTCTTTCCGTCTTCAGCTCATCAGTCCTTGTGGACGTCCATGTCTTCAGACTCGGTGGAACCAGATTACTGCAGCATCGAGCAGCTCTTCAGTCTTCCTCCTACGGAGACCAAGACCAGAACCAAAGCCAAGATAGAGCCCAAAGAGGTGCCACAGTTTTTACACTCACCCTTCATCTTACAATCAGTCAGCTTTGTGCTGAAGACAAAGTGACATGTTGTCAACTATGAGCGAGTCCAATTTGTGTTTTGTCTCTTTGTCCATAGATTTCCTTCATCGATGCCAAGAAAAGCCTCAACCTCAACATCTTCCTCAAGCATTTCAAATGGTGAACCTTCCAGCCAATAGAAACACACCTCTGCACTGACATCACCTTTAGTCCTAAGACTGAGTTGTCTCATCTGTTCTTCACCTTTCTCTGGCCTGTCCAGTGTCAACTCATTTTTATCCTTCATCTGTGCTTCATGTGTTCTCTGTTCTTATGTGTCCTTAAACTATCCCTGATGGTCTAACTGTCTTCTGTCTAACCTGTCTTGCACCTGTCCTTCACGTGTCTCACTTTAATTTGATCTGTCTCACCTGTTACATTTCCTGTCCTTCACCTGTCCCATGTGTCTCTCTTGCAGTTCCCATGAGGACTTTGTGTCTCTGATCCGGAGAGGAGACAGGTCCAAGTTTGATGTGGAGGTCCTGAAACAGCTGATCAAACTGCTTCCAGAAAAACATGAGGTCAGAGTTGCTGACACCTGTCCTACGCCTGTCCTACCCTGTCCTCGTCCTCGTCCTCGTCCTCTCTGTCTTCTCTTCATACTGACTGACCTCTACATGCCCCACTTGTCCTTGTCCCGTCTCACGTGTTCTTTTCTGTTTGGGCTGTCCTTTATCAGCATCACATGTCCCTCATTTGTCTCACATGTCATTCACATGGTGTTCTACCTGTCCTTCTCTCGTTATATTAACCAGTTCTCTTGTCTGTGCTCCACTTGTCCTTTACCTGTCTAACCTGTAATTCATCAGTTCTTTTCTTGTCCCACTTATCGTTTACCTGTCTTACCTGTTCTCTATTTGTCCTGTCTGTTCTGTTTCTGTCTTAATAGCAGAATTACCTCTCCTTTACCTGTCTCACTTGTCCATCCTCAGGAAGAGAACCTGAAGTCTCACCAGGCAGAAAGAGACAAGTTGGCATCAGTGGATCAGTTTTACCTGCAGCTGCTGGAAGTCCCCAGGTGGGAGGACAAAAGATACATCCAAGACTCAGACTCTCCTGACTGCTACAAATTTGGGGTTAACCATTGTGGTTTTTCCAGGGTTGATAGAAATTGATTGATATTTAGACACAATATTGATCAGAAGTTAAAATGAAAATCTTAGTAGCAGAATTTAGAATAACAGAAACACCAACACAAAACTTTGCTAAAATTATCTTATTTCTGTTTTACATGTTAAATTACAAGACAATTACATTTACACTTTATACTACAGTGCTGCTTGGCTATATCTGGTGAAATGTAACCAATCAGATGGTGCTGTGTATGGCATATTGCTTGAACCCACAGAGTGGTAACTGCAGGTAGAGAGAGGCGACTGCATTAGGACCATTGAATGTAGTTATTTAATTTGGGAATCAGTTAAAAAAATAACAATACTGATTATCGTCAAAATGCTGAATATTGGATCTGATAATCATATAAAGGCTGAATATTGGATCTGATAATCAGCCGATAATCAGTTAAACCCTAGTATAGAAACACTTATTTACTGCTTATCAAAGGTATTCACTCATACTCTGTGTGTGTGTGTGTGTGTGTTGTAGCTACTCTCTGAGGATCGAGTGTATGTTGCTGTGTGAGGAGAGCAGCTGTGTGTTGGAGACCCTGAAGCCCAGAACAGAACTGCTGGACCGAGCCTGCCAGAGTCTGTATACATAATAAATACACTGAATACACACATATTACATGCAAAGTACATACACACTTAACTCAGGTAAAGCAGCTCTGAGCTGTAACATAAAACAGCTGAAAGTGGAGATGTATATTAAAATAAATAATTCATACATACCATAAAGCCAAAAATGGCACGAAGAGAACGAGGCTTGTATATAAACCACAGAATGTATAAGAAAGATGGCAACTAGCCTCTTCCTCCCACCATACAGAAGTGAAGCCAAAATATGGCAGAAATGAGGGCTCCCATCTTGTTCTGGTCATTTACAACCTGAGTTTGTGCTGTGCCTGTAAAGAATCAATTTTTGTGGAAGTTCCGTTTGAGTTTGAGCTACAGATGGATGGAAATGAAACTTCTCTTTGGTTCTGTTTGTGTTCAACTTTGTTGTGTTGTGTGTTCAGGTGTGAGGGAGAGCACCCGACTGCCCAGCTTCTGTAAACTCATCCTGAGCGTGGGAAACTTTCTCAACTATGTGAGAATCTTTTATTTTCCCTTCTTTTTAGACTCAGATTACTTTATGATTTCCTTAACCGATGATCACAAGTGAATGCGGAGGTTTCTGCAGAGCTGACAGAAACCACTGCAAGTCTCACTGTTCAGCAACAAAATCCAAAGGAGTGAACGCTGCCAACAGCTGTGACTGAACATGAACAAAATCACACCTAATGTTTTGGACACATTGATCAATTAAAACAAAGTGTGACCCAGTTTTCATTTATCAAAGAGCTGCAGTTTTGTTAGTAGTTAATGTTAGTCCAGCTGCTGGAAATAGCTGCTCAGCTGGAATGGATGTCCACGGATACAGATGCAGTTCACTGCCGCTGCTAACATGTCTTCGTACTCAGAACAAGGAGTGGTGGTATGATGTGCATTTTGTTATCCACCCATATCCAGAGCAACACAACCGTTGAAGCAGCTCCTCTGCTGACACCATCATGTTTTCTAGTGCACATGTGCAACGTGTCCATGTACACAGGTTGTAGTTTCTACAGAAGCACATGCAATTCCACTGTTTTAACTTTGCGCCCATTGTAGTCCGTGTACATGTAACTATAAATTGGATTATAGAGTCCTGCATGTAATGAACTTTAATAAATGCAGCTACAGCATCTCTCAGTTGTCTGACAGTTCCCTGCCTTGTTTTACTGTTCAACATGCTAATTTAGCATTAGCATGAACCTCACCACCAGCAGCAGTCTTAAACACTGGAGCTCCTCCACCACCCACACCCCAATGGTGTTAACATCTGTTACTCATCTCATTACACATTAAGAGCCTTCATCAAGTGGCACCACTTGGTCCTACAGTACACCTTCAGATAGTTACACCACACATCCCTCATCTTCTCAATTATTGTGTAATACTGTATGTTTTCAATCAAATAAATTATGTGCACTTAATTAACAGTTAATTGTTAACATCTCTAGTGCAGATGTGTCTGAATCTGCTCATTTACAGAACAAGCAGAAACAAGCCATTAAAGCTCAGTGGAGCTCGAGTCATCTGACAGTCAAACCAACAGTGGATCTTGTTTTTGTTTTACTATAATAAAATGTAAGAAACCTCAGTGATATCGTGATGCGTTGTCATATGATGTGTGGTTTTGTGTATCAGGGCACTCACACGGGAAACGCAGAGGGTTTTAAGATCAGCACATTGCTCAAACTGACTGAAACCAAAGCCAACAAGTCCAGAATCACCCTGCTGCACCACATCCTGGAGGTACACACTGGAAACATCTCACACTGGTTACACTGGCCACACTGGTCTAGTACTAAGAGACCATAAGTCAGCTGTTGCTGTTTTTGTGATCATCAGGAGGTGGAGGAGAATCATCCTGACCTGCTGAACCTGCCTGATGACCTGGAAATCTGTGAGAAGGCTGCTGGGTAAATGAATTAAACTCTGGAAAATATTAAAAACTTTTTTTTAAAGTTTTTGACATTCTTTAACAACTGTGGGAATAGTTGAAACTTGTTGGACCTTCAGAAATCCTGTTAGATTATCACAAGTCTTTGTAATGAATGGATGATATAATAATCAGCTAGCAGCTTATTCATTCATGAAAACTTCTTTATAAATAATCCAGTCCAAAAACAATCAGTGTCAAAAAATTTCATTGTAAACATTTCAGCTGTTTACCTTTTTCTGCAGGTCAAATATGGAGTCTATTCAGTCTGAAGCAAACTCTCTGACCAAACAGCTGAAAAACGCAGAGAAGAAAGTTTCATCTTCATCTGAGGATGTGAAGGAGCAGTACCTGACTGCTATACAGGTGATACACAGCAGACTGCGCCCTCTGCAGGATGTTTTATTAACTTGTAATAAAATTTTTAATCCAACAAACATATCAGATTTTTAGGAATGAACCTGCTCTTAGAGGTGTGTTTACCTGTTCCTCTTCTTCTTCTGTGATGTGCTGTCAGGAGAGCCTGCAGGCCTGTGTGCAGCTGCAGCAGCTGTTGTCGTCGGTGGAGGACAAGAGGAGGGATCTGTCCGTCTACCTGTGTGAGGACAGCAGCAGCTTTTCCCTCGATGAACTCTTCAGGACCATCAAGACATTCAGAGGCCTGTTCCTCCGAGCCATCAAGGTCTGCAGCCAGTCACAGGACAGCATGACTGACAACAAATAAGAAACATACTGAAGTTACCTGTATGTGTAGTACAGTACATGATTTCTTTGTGAAGTCATGTATCAAATTAGACTTGACTTATTTGTTTGCACATTAAAAAATACAATTATTCTAAATTATATATGCTTAGAAAAACACATACAGACTTTTGTGTCAAGATACTCAGATTTACAATAGTCTAGTGGCAGCAACAGTTTGTGCAAGGTGACATAAATGGAACTAAATTTGATAAAAAATAGGACAGAAACAGTGTTGTAAAATATAAAATGAGAGTAACACTCTGATCATATCCCCCTTAATACATGTAATTTGAATTCAGAATCAAAACTGCTGGCTTGTTTCATTACATCACATGTCAGAAACTAAGAAACACAGTTCAGTCACATGAAGCTGAGACTTTGGAGGATTTTTTTGTCATGTCACCTTTTGCCTCTGTGTCATATTTTGCAGCTGTAAATGTTTTGGGTTGCATTTGGTAATGCAAACAATATATTTCTGATCATTTCTGTCCATCAGGAGAATGATAGTCGCAGAGAGCAGGAGAAAAAGAGGAAGAAACGGGAGGAGGAGAAGAAACTCAAAGGAGACACCACCAACAAGATCAGTGAGTCAAACACTAGTTTCACCTTAAATCCAGTCTGCAGGAGTACAGGTCATGTGACTCTGAGGAAGACATCATCAGGATCACGAGGGGAGATCCTAAAATTCTGAAGAATATACCTGCAGAGCGCTCCTAAACGAGACAGAGACTAAAGACAGCTGAATATCTCTGCAACAATAATCTCTACAAACAGCATCTTAACAACAAAAATGTCGATAACAAAAATCTCCACAACAAATATCTTTGCAGAAAAATCCCAACAACAAAATTCCCAACAAAAATCTCAACCACAAATGTCTTTGCAACAAATACATCGACAGCAAAAAAACAGACAAAATCTCACTTTCAAAAATCTCAACAACGAACTCTACAACTAATATCTCTGCAACAAATGTTTTAACAACAATCTGAACAACAATCTCTTTAACAAATATCCTGGCAACAAATAACTCAGTAACAAAATATCTCTGCAACAAATACTTCAACACCAAAAATCCCAATAACAATCTCTAAAATAAAAATCCCAACAAAAGAAATCTCAACAACAAATATCATAACAACAAAAATCTCAATAGCAAAAGTACCTCAGCAACAAAATTCTTGCTAAAAAATATTTCATCAACTGTCTCTACAACAAATATCTCCGCAACAATAATTTCAACAAGATAAATTTTAATAAATATCTTAACAATAGCAACAAAATACAAACCAAAAATCTCTAAAACAAATATCTCGGCAACAAAAAAACTCAACAAATATCTCCACAAAAACATCTCCGCAACAAAAATCACAGTTACAAATAATGCCACAGCAAAACATCTGGATGTTAAAGATGTCTTTGTCCTCCAGTCAGGAAGGATGTGTCCGATCAGGAAGAAGGCTGCATCATTGACAACCTGCTGGCTGAGATCAGAAACGGCTACAACCTGAAGAAGACCAGACCGAGAGCTGAGAGGGGCAGCAGAAGCCAAGGTGAGGAACTGTGGTGGGCGACTTCAGTGTAGGTCTGATTCTCCTTACAGTGCATCAGTCTGACTGTGTTGTTGTTGTCGTCAGATCACCCCGTCATCATACGGAGGTCGCGGACCGTGGATGAGCCAGAAGAATCACAGAAGCCCCCCAACCTTCCAGAGATGGTCCAGATCCCCACAGAGTCAAAACAACCAAACCAAACCCAAAGGCCAAAACCAACGTCAGCCGAGCCCCACAGAGACGCCATAGTCTCTGGTCCTGCAAGAGAGGAAGAAGTCCAGCTCAGACCAAAGGATCAAAGAGAAAACACAGATTCAAAAAAAGTAACCAGGAACCAGGAGTCACAGTTGGAGGAGTTCACCGTGTTAGAAGCCGAAACAACGAAACACGACGATGATGATGATGATGCAGATTCTGGTCCAAACAAACTGTCCAACACGTCCAGGATCAGTTCAGAAGGTACAGTAACATCTGAAGTGGAGCAGACTGAGGTGAAACATAGAAACCGTAGTGGATCATCAGGATGTTTGTTTGTAGACTTTAGTTTTTAGTGTTTTTACCTAAATTTCTGGGTTAAGCTGGTTGAGTTTTTGAGGCACGCGTTTGCTCATATTTAAGTCTTGTTTATCAGTTTTAGGCTCGTATCTAACTTCTCATGTTTTTCCCCAAAGCTTTCATATATTTATGCAAATTTCCAAGCTGGACAGGAAACAGTTTCCTGTTGGTTTACACCTCAATAGTAATTTATGTAAATGGGTGGGCTTGTTTGATTTTTACACATTTGTATAGTTTTTTTCTCCTACTTTGTCATGTTAAGTTTCTATGCTGTGCAGTACAGGTCAGACTGTAGGAGCAGATGAAATGTGATTCTTTAGAAGGACTGAAGTGTCGATGATGTACTTTCTGCCTACAAACCGACCAATCAGAACGTCTCTTTAATCTCCAGGAGCCGATGGTCATGTTGGAGCCAAACAGTCTAAACCGAAGAAAGGATGTCTTTTACACTGAGGTGAGTACATATACTAAAATCACAAATTATCCAGAGCTGCAACTTATTTTAAAAACTAACCAGAGATGAAGGAAAACAGTAATGTTAATAACAATACATCTGATTGATGCTGCACTTTTCAAAGCAAAGTTACAAAGTGCTTTAAATGGTGGAACCAGAATTAAAACATTTCAGGACAAACCCCTCAACAGCTACATGCTAATCATGTTTCTTCTTCTGTGGTTCCAGATTCCATGACAACAGGACTGAATGACGAGACAGGAAAATTAAAAGTGGTAAAACATGAGCTGACCACAAACATTAAAAAAAAAACAAAGATAAAAAGTAAAGAGGTCCATCTGAGTCTGACAAAGCAGCTGATTGGTCATAAATGACATCAGCTTACCTGAGCAGACAGGTTAGTTATTCATTAAATGATTTTATTTGTTTGTTTTAAGTTGGAAACAACAAATGTCTCAGTTTTATTTTATTTCATTCTGATGTGTTTGTGAAATATGTCAGTTGTGTTTGTTGATGAAGCTGCCGGTTTTACTATTTTAATCCTTCTGTTCAGATCTGTGGATTTATGTCAAGTTTTACTTATGTTTTATCTTTGATGTGTGTTAAAAAGACCTGGAAATTAATCTGCAGCAGTTCGGATAATCAGTTATTAATTCTAGCTGTGTTGTGAGGATTCCCTGTGAATTATTCAGCAGCAAGTTGATGATTTATTGGTTTTTGATAAAAAGTAAAAGGCGTTTTGAGATGTCAGCTTTAGGAGACTGGAACAGACTTTTTCACCTGTTTCAGTCACCTGATCTGGATCGCAGCCTCAGAGTTGTAAACTTATTTCAGGTCTGAGAGTTAAACACAAAGTTGCGTTTGCACTTTTAAAAACAGATGGTGTCAGTGTAAAAGTGAGACGATGCTGCAGATCAAAGTTTCAGTTTCTCACATGACTTGTTTAGTGAGCACAAAGTGACGTGAGAGCAGGACTCGTTTCCTGAAACGCTCCTCCTCAAATGTAGATTCACTGACTGTTTGTCCTTTGTTTGACAGTTTGTTGGGGTTTTTAAAAAAAGATTTTCAAGGTTTTCAAACATTTTAGCTGTTTTTGAGCACTTCAGATGTTTTCCACAGTGTTTTTCTGGTCAGGCCTTATTTTTTATCGGTTGGATCTTTTACTTGTTAATTAATTGTTCTGGATTTGCACTTAAAACAAAAAATGTTACTGCAGAAAGTTTGTTACTGACTTGTACTGTTTCCTTGGAAAAATAAATGTTACAGCTTTTTGATTAATCTTGTGCTTTACCTATATTTTCAACCCACAGCACCTGTTGAAGGGATTCATTTTATAGTCCTTCCCGCCAGAAACTTTCTGTACAGTGTGACACCAGGATTTTAAATATCTATTCAGTGACTTAATTCTGCCTTGTTTTGCCATACAGTCAAACAGACACACAAATAAATAGATGAAATCATTTTTAGAGGCCACCTGACCTCATAGTTCACACCTGATCATTCCACGAGCAGCAGTTTTTCAGTTTTTCAGCATAATTTTTTTTTTAAATCTTTTTTTTCAGTTTCTGACTTTGTGTGAGTTTGGATTAAAGTCAATGGTAAAAGATGACCAGCTGTAATTAAGTTTCAGATATGGACACGTTCACTTGTAAGAAATGAACAAGTTGTATTTGTTTAATTAGAATTCCTCCTATTTAAAATTACATTATTGATATGTTGGTTTGGAATTTTTTTTTTTTTTAAAGCCAGAAAGCAATTGTGCACGTGTCCACCTGCTTTACACCTTTAGGGACTCTGTGTCTGGTCCTCACTGACAAACCTTTAAACACCTGTAGGAGGCTTCAGGTTTAGTGGCATCATGTCAGTGAGGGTCCTCACAGAGATAGAAGCACAGCATGTGTGTGTGTGTAAATGGTCCTAATGAGCACTTGTGTGTAATTGTCTATAATCAGCCTTAATGTGATTAAGCAGCAGCAGCTTCTCCACTGTGGTTCTCATAGCTGCAGCGCCTCCCACAGGACGCAGCTTGAACATCAGTGGTAAGAAATTACAGACAAATCTGACCGCTTAGTGAAAACATTTCACTTCAGACATTACACCAAACACTGTATAAACATTTAAATATTCATATACGGTCTGTGTCTGACTCATGCTGCTGCTGTTCATCCACACCTAATGTTAATTTTGAGCAAACTTGTAATACTGTTAACTGTGCAACACAGAACGTCCAACATAGACTAGATACTGTAGGGGCCTAACTAATATTGTAGAGTCCTAACCTCAATAGTTAAATTAGTCTGATGAATTTGCATTTTTTAGTAATTATTTTGGATCCTAACTGATACTTACGATTTGAATTAGTCT
>OMNN01089905.1:0-16479 GCA_900302755.1 Chromis chromis
CTTTTTCATGGCGAAAATGCATCGCCACTGAACGGTATTGTATGAAAACTCAAATGTCAAGGTGTTAAGACTTAGCTGACCAATTTCAAGGATTATATATCACATGGTTTGGAGCAATGTTAAGTGCAAATGTACTGCCTATAACTTACTGTTTCCAATAGGTGGCGCTATGACTATGACTAAATTTTAAAATGTGGATGTCTTCAGACCCAGACTCTTGTCCAGCATATGAAATTTAGCCAGATTGGATCATGTGCAGCTGAGATATATCAAAATTCACCGCACCGCCACAGACACGCCGTTTGACGAAAACTCACAGTTTTCTCTTTGAGTTATCATCAGTGTCTTAAGGCTTATATCACCACATTTAAGGTTAATATGGTCAACCGGCTAATAATAGTATATCAAAGTGTAAAACTTGTCATTTCCTATTGCCTGCAGGTGGTGCTTCATCATCTGAATATACAGGTTCAACAAACACAGTACCTGTTGAATCTGCTGAGACCACCTTGGTGCCTGATCCAACCAGTCCAAGTGGTTCAGTAACATCTGAGCCTGCTAAGACAACCATGATACTGGAAACAACTGCTCAGACTGACAAAGTGACATCACCAACTGATCAGGCCACTTCATCATCTGAATATACAGGTTCAACAAACACAGTACCTGTTGAATCTGCTAAGACCACCCTGGTGCCTGATCCAACCAGTCCAAGTGGTTCAGTGACATCTGACCCTGCTGATAAAACATCAGCATCTGATCTTACCAATCCAACTAACATAGCAACCTCTGAATCTGTTCAGACCACATTACCTACTGACGCAACCTCTACAGCAACCAAACTACCAACTAATCCATCAGCCACTCCACCAATACAACCTTCCACGACAACAACTACAACAAAAGAGCCTCTTGAGTGCCAAAATGGTGGTACTTTCAATGGATCCGTCTGCGTGTGTGCCCCAACATTCAGTGGAGAGTTGTGTGAATATCTTAATGATGTTGTGCAGCCAGGTACTGTCAATTTCTTACTAGCTTTGCCTTCTTCAAGTTAAATATGTTAGACAGCACAATTTGTAAGCAGATGTTGTCCTAAATTGTCTAATACGTTTGATTTTCTTTGCAGATAAACTTAGCCAAGCAGTGGTAGTCAATGTGGTGATCGACCAGGAATACCTTAAAGATTATGATGACCCAACAACACCCAAATATAAAGAGTTGGTTGACAACTTCATTGAGCGGGTAAATCCAAATTCAGTCACTAATTCAAAGATACAGCCATGGATTTGTGCCATTTTTAAATGTTGAATTATGTTAAATTGTTTTGTTATATTAGGAAATTTTCATGAATATTTGTGTTGTGACTGGAAAAAAAGCAAGAAGAAAATATATTGATACAGTGCAGTGAATTGCACATATTGTTCAGCTCTACATTAATGATTGTCATAAATGAATACATTATGTATTTGGAAGGTTTCTCACATGATTAGATTAAACAAGTCCAAAGATCCTCGGTGGACAACATAGTAGATACATAAATCTTAAAGGACAAACTCCCCTTTCTTCAGGCTTTTTATTTAAATTGCCTCCTGAAAAAACACTAAAATTCAATTCAACGTTTTTACATCTCTTTAAATAAAATTGTCAGAGTGGATAATACCTTTATGACAACAGGTCAGTAGACATTGATTCAATTGAACTTGTTCTGTAAATTCTTGCTGCTGTTGAAATTAAGCACAGCAATACTACACCGATTAGGGGCAGTGGTGGTCTAGTGGTTTGTGAAGCCAACTTGTAACTGGTGGGTCGCTGGTTCGAGCCCTCGGACTGGCAAGAGGTTGAGGTGGGAAAGTGAGAGCGACCGCTTGTCCCAGTCACCACCACTGTGGGCCCTTGAGCAAGGCCCATAAACCCCTGACTGCTCCCCGGGCACTGCACTGTGACAGCCCACTGTATAGTTAAGGTTAACTTTGAATAGGATGGGTCAAATGCAGAGAAGGAGTTTCCCCAAGGGGATAAATAAAAGGTTGGATTATTTTAATCATAGTAGAACTAGGTTGTCTTTCCATTGAGTATGCCAGGGAGTCTTCTTAAAATGGCAGGTTGCATTTCAAAAAGAGATATGAGCTCATCCTTATACAGCGTCTATTGGGATAGAAAGGGTTAAAAAGCTAAATGGTGATTATGACTGATATACACAGCCACCAAATAGTACCGATGCTCATGCACGACTAATGTATAGTAGGATACATAATCGTGCTTGTATCTGCCCAGTGATGTTCCTCCATTCTGTTGGAATTTTTTTTTAAACATCTTTATGTTACTATTTCAGATGGAGACATATTACAAGGGGAGGAACATATCGTTTACAGAAGTTGTAGTAACTGGTGTCAGGTAAAGCATTAACACTGAATAGTAAATAAAGAAATGGTCATAGATATGAAGTGATTTTGTTATAGATTTAATTTAAAAGTGTTGTTAAACTGCTGAGTGCTTATTTTTATCACATTTTTCTCTTGTTCTTTTAGGCCCGGAGGGAATAAGGTAAAGGAATTCAAACATTTCCCAGCAGAACACTGAATCAGAAATCAAATATTTGAGCTAGTCGTTAATTGTTCTATATGTTATTTACTTATCTATTATCTATTTCAGATGAGATTATCAGCTGAAGCCATGGCAGTCTACATCACACCAAGAGAAAATGGGTAATTAGAGACATATTTACAGATCTTACACATAATGCAACAACATTTCTATTTACCACATCAACATGGTATACTCAGTGCATGAACTTATTAATGCTGGCAGCCTGAGATGGAAACAATTTTTAACAAAAGAAAAAAAAAACCTTCCTATGTATCTAAACATATCCCTCAGTAGTCTTTTTCTAATGAGAGACTTTGACCTGAGACCTGCAAGGAAAGGCAAAATAGAACAACTGCTAATGTATTTTGCAAGCATATTTACTGCTTTACTAATATGAGCCTTTAAGTATAAAACTATTACTAAAAATGACATTTCATTTCTTTTGCAGCATTTGCATTTAGTTTGAGCTGTGCCCTCTTCATTATATAATACTGGATCTCTTCAGTCTGTTTTTTGAAACAGAGTTGCAGAAACTCTAGTTAGGCAACAGACCCACACATTAAACAAGCGAACAACACCACTAAAGCATGTTGTGAAAAGGCTTTATACAAACAAACTGAATCAGAGTAGGATGCTTTGCCTCATCATTTGCAACTATTTCTGTTATATTTATATATTCTATATGTTAATAACTATATTTGATATTATATACATAATTATCATTGTTTACACCACTTAGCTAATTTAAATTTACCTTAATAGTGTTTTGCAAGTGAAGATTTATCTGAATACATAAAAAAAAGGCCCACCGAGAAAATAAGTGGGATTAAATATGCGAGTCTTCCAGCAGTGTCAAGCTAGAGTTTCTCATGTTGGTATTTAGTCTGATGAAATTGGTGTATTTACTTACAATAACATGATACTTAGGAAATAAAATCCACAAAATTCTGTCTGTTTTAAATTGCAAAATTCTGTCTAACCCTGCACTGACATGCTGTATGACATTTCTTTTGTGTCAGTATTAATATCACACATGAAGTGGTTTTGGAAATTCCAAACGATGCCAACTCTGAAAAAGAATATGAGGAAGGCTTCAAAGACATCGAAAGTGCTGCTGAGGACCTTCTTGACTGCACAGGAGGTAAGACAGAATTTTTAGCAATCTATGAGAACGTTATTGAGTCAACTTACATTTTATGAGCAATAAACATTAAGTTGCAGAATTTATGTTACAACTTAAAATATTTGATTGTTTTTTGTTTTCAGACTCTTCAACCTGTCCTTACAACGTCACAGCTGTAACAGCTGAACAAACTGCTTTGAATTTGACAGGTAAGTATTCCTGCACTGTGTGTGTGTGTGTGTGTGTGTGTGTGTGTGTGTGTGTGTGTGCGTGTGCGTGTGTGTGTGTGTGTGCGTGTGTGGAGGGGTGGGAGGAAACATGGTTTTGCTGCTCTTACTTTCCGCTCTGTGGTACTTTCTTACAAGGCAACAGTAACCCAGCAACTGGACTTGAAACCTTGGCACATTGCATGTTAATAAATGCATATGGCAGGTTTTCTCAGAGGAAGGTGCTCTTATGAGCATATAGCTACTGGAAAGTGCACAGAGAAAATGTAGGCTGCATATACAGAGATACTGTGACATTTCCTGATGGTGTAGATGAAAAATGCCTAACACATTTATATGGCTCCTTCTGTTTCACAGTAAGACCTTTGGTGTCATTTTACATACAACATCATTATTCTCCTTTTTCCTCTATTTAAAAAAAATGCTGCTTAAGGTATAATGGAGTTTTAAACAGATGTATAAGGGCAAGCATCTCATTGTTTCCTTAATAAGCCCTGTAAATGACAAAATAGCTCGTTAAAGTGATGCTTCAATTGACTGATGGGAAGCCTATTGCACAAAATGTACAAGCCCAGTGTAGGATTACAAAGCCTGCCATCCTCGTTGTGCACAGAGCCCCCCTCCACCTCTACCCAATCCAAAGAATCTTTCGGTGAGTGTGCCTGTGCTGTCCGACAGAGACAGTAGGGTGCCTATAAATTTATTGGCATGCCAGTTCCCAACATTGAACAGCCCCCGACGCCATTTTAGAAAAGCTGTTCACACTGCTTACTCATTCTGCCGTCCCCCATCTTCAATGACTTCTATCACACATTGGGCTGTCATGCACCTGCACGCTCCGACTACCTCTGGGTTCACGCTGGAGCGGAGGGAAAGCATGGACTCGACACAGCTTCCCCTCTTGCTACAGCAATGACAGACTGTCGGTCACCATCCCCCCCCCCAAAAAAAACACACAACGTTACGCACATCACAGCCCGGGATTATGTAAATAAAACGGTATATAGGTAGGTAGCCCATTACTGCGCGCTCTGCATGAATCAGACGCGAACCATATTTGTAGTTCACTCGCCGCATCAGTCGACCGTAAATAAGAAGCCCGGGAGAAGAGCGGGCATTAATGTCACATTATAGGGTTTATACAGTCGTATGTTGGGGGTGTGTGCTGTGGGACAGACGTGCCTCTCCGTTACAATTTAGTAAAACGGGATTAATGTTGGTCATTTAGCATCTTTTGTCCGATATGGCGACGCCTACACAGAAAAGAAACAACGAACAAAACGAGCAAAAAAAAAAAACCCCGCACCGCTGCTCATATAGGTAGACTGATGCTTTTCAGCAGACTGGTCTCCAGCACATATGAACGGAGACCGAGCTGCTATTTCCTTGACAGCCGAAAAGAGAGAGGCGAGAGCGCGCAGACAACCGTGATAGCCACACACACACACACACACACAGAGAGAGAGAGAGAGACACACACACACACACACAAATCATATTTACATTTTTTTCAGTCCTAGGAAGACAACAAAGAGCTAAAAAGCCGTACATGCTGCAGGGCTTTGGTCTGCTCCAGACGCCCCAAAGACCCGAATGGAGCTGAGAGGAGAGGCGCATTAAACATGTTGTCTGCTTTGCTCGGATCCGAGTCAGCAGCTGCGGGAAGCAACGCGGGTTTAATGTGGCAAAGACAACCATTTTCTGTGTTCGCACAAAGTAAACACGAGCAGCACATTAGAGCAGCAGCCCGGGGACCCAGCCAGCCAGCCAGCCATCCAGCCAGCCAGCCATCCACAGGGCTGCAGCGGGATGTCGCGTCACCTTTCGGGGCTCTCTGGCTTGCTGTTAGATGGAGCCACAAATCTGATAAATGGCTGCATGAATGCACGGGCTCTGGCTGGAGGCAGTTACCTGGCTGAGTCAAGTGAAACAGCAGAACCTTGAGACAGCAGAGGCACGGCGGCAGACCGGACAAGTCTGCCACAGATGCGGTGTTAAACGCACAGCTCGTCCGCGGCCAGCAGCTCGGCAGGTAGCCGAAGTTTGTTTACACTGACTGGAGGCTGACAGCGGCTCTGCTACGGCCGAATGTGCTTTCTGACAGGCTGCTTTTAAAGCCGACCGGCCACCTGGTGGGAACGTACAGGCGCAAGGCATGAAAGGACGAGGAAAGTTATCACCTAGCACACAAGTTAATGTCAAAATGGCAAACCCATCTGTCCGCTAGCTGCTGCTTGAGGCGTGCTAGCCGTGTTCCCTTCTCATCTCGGCTCTACTGCAGCTCAGTGTTGTTGCTTAGCTGACAGCACAGTTGCCAAATGGGACTTTGCTACAGGGGAACCTCCTGCTTCATCCCGACTTCGCTAAAAATGTGACACAACAGAGAGAGATGCTGGCCGTGCACTCGTCGTTACATTACAAAACACACACACACACACGTACACACACATTTGTACTCACCGCTTGAAGTGCTCAATAATTTTCTCCTCTCGTACATTTTCGGGTAAATTTCCCACCCATAAATGTCTGGTTTCCCGGACCATACTGTGTGCTCCTGCTCCCCGATCATACAGATGAGTTTGCTATGTCAGTTTATCCCTGTGCAAAATACAAAAGCTCTGCAAAATAAACGCTGGACAAGAAGAAAGATACTTGGCGCAAATCATTGACTGGTCGTTGTGACCCAATGTAAACCATTAGGTTGGATCCCCGCACGCTGTTTGATACTCTTCACTGTTAAAGCGCGATCTTGCACCTCACGAACGCGCTCCGGTCTGTTCCCGTGACTAGGCGCGTCCCTGACACCATGCGACCTTTGGGTGTCGAAAGAAAGCATGTAGCTTCCTAAAAAGATGCAGCAACTTCGCTTGTAATGAGAGGCACACCGCGCAGGCGTGGCTTTGTGTGTGAACTTCTTTTTTTCTCCCCGATGAGATAGTCTTCCACCTCTGCGCATGCGTGAGAAAACCCCTGGTTGAATGGTGGTGCTTTGACATCTGAGAAGCTTTGACTCACAGGAGGATCCCATCGCTGTCAGTGAAGTATGGCAAGGTGAGGCACTTTGCATACAGTCAGAGAAAATGAGTCCAAGTTTGGTATTTTTAGTGTTTATTTATAATATTGGCCAGCTTTTTTCTTTTTTTTTAGCAGTGTGCAGAAAAAACATGGCCCCAAAATTATCAAGTGAGCCACAGGCCCACAGTTTGAAAAGTTACCAGACAATTTAGGATTACTCCCACTGGGCTTGATAGTTTGTTGACAGTCATTCATCATTTGGAGTAGACACTAATACTTGTTACAGTTGTTACAGGGTGTAACTGGGTTGGGCTGCAACCTGAACATAATAAGCAGTTTGAAAAACGGATGTATGGACTAAGTACTGATGACCTATTAGTCACCTGTAATTGCTTAATTTGTCTGCAAACCCTTTACTGACATTTTACATCAGTAAAACAACTACAGGTGTAAAATTCAGTCATACATAAGGATTTAGTAAGTCGATCCCCCTCCATCTAAACAGAGTCCATACCTGCACGCAGGTAACAGGAAACTACATGACATCCGTAAGCCTCTCTGAATGCCAATGGTCTGATGTGACAAGCCTCAGTACAGCGCTATGCAATGGCATAAGTTCAAATCTGTCTGGATGTCAATAATAACACGCTCTCATCCATTTTCAACAGATGAACTGCCTAAAGTTACAGTAATAGAGCAGCTTCATGATTCTCTAAGTCATAATAACAGAATAGATTACAGTCTAGACTGTTTATTTCTAAGTTTAAGAGAGAGTTTTTTTTTTTCATTAAATGTACTTTTGGCACATACTGTAGGACTAAGAGGTAATATATCTTAATGGAGGAAAAATGAAATATCAAATTCAGTAGCTTCCATGCAGTATCTGAGGACTCACTGATTGATTAGTCAGTGTCAAAATAATGGAATTCATACGCTATGGCCCTCACAGTCATCAGCTTTCAGCCCAACCCAACACCTATGGGATATTTTGGGTTGCGCACGAGTATTCAGATCTCAAAATTATTATCCAGATACCACCACAACAACCGAATATTTGGATATACGGGTCCAGCCCTACCACCCATATTATGATTTCCACAAAAAAAAACTTCCTGGATCCAGATGGTAATCCAGAACATCACCAAAATGTAATCATCTGTTCCTTGTCCCATTATCAACATTTCCTGAAAATTTCATTAAAATCCGTTCATAACTTTTCAAGTTATCTTGCTAACAAACAAACAAACAGACAGACAGATAAACGCCGGCAAAAACATAACTTCTGCTTTTGGCGGAAGTAATAAATATCTGTAAAATGAAAGAGTTAAGTATTACCACAACAAATAGAGTTTCCAAAGTATCCCAGTTTAACCTATAGGGTTAAGCATAAGAGCAATGTAACAATTTAATTCAATGTTGTTTAATTTATATAGTGCCAGTTCACAACCTATGTCATCTCAGGGCACTTAAAGCTTGCAAAATTATACAGAGAATTCCAACAAATCCAAACTTTCCTTTGGATTCCCTTTGAACAAGTTCTTGACAACAGCGTAAAATGGCATGAGAGGCCTAAAAAAAATCCCCAATAAAATATTTTGTCATAATGACATTTGTTGAAATTTGCCTGAGTCTCTCTTACAGTCTCGCATGTTACCTCAGCCCACTATCATCATGCTGGTACTAGTGGGCTAAAAATTGAGAGGGGCTATTAAATCAAGAACTTTGACCTGGTCTGAGCTCTGCTCTAAGCTAATAAGTAACATGAAACAATCAGGCCCATGTCCAAAAGTCCAAGAGAACGGTGGTGATAAGGACTGATGGGAGGTAAATAAAAACTGCATCTTTGCGTGTTTTGGCTGTTCACTGTTCACTGTTTGCCTGTTCTTTACCAACATTTGTACACTACACACATCTACAGTACACACTGTAGTTTCTCATTGTGTAGATAAATTAAACATATTTTCCCCCAAAAGGGGTCAACCTGTAAATAAAATGGTGTGTGAATTCAGTTTCAATGTCAGTTCATTTGCTCCTCAGTACATTTTGTTCATACTCATTCAAAGGCGCATTGCATATTTTTGCCTGGAAAAAAACGATTAACGCATTGTTTGGTTTAGAAAAGCTCTCTGACTACAGTACGGCATCATTCTGCTTTTGTTACTATATTAAGCATGCAGGCACAAGTGCGCATGCGTTGAAATGCGGGGGGTACGCGAAACTGCCCTGCGCATGCGTCCATTGTGCCTATCAGAGGAGGACAGAACAGTCTGGAAACGTTCGGAGGAGGCAACAAGCTCTCAGTCACTTCAATGGGCAGTCTCACCTTATCCGGGTGGTCATGGAGAACGTCCTCCCCATGTCTACTGAATGCGTCCTGATGTGGAACTCTATTCCATTAAAAATCTAATAAACCTATGGAAGTACAATTTCCTATTTTGGTGGATCGCCTAGACACCAAAACTAAATTTCATCTTTTGTGATTTTCAGCCCTGGATTATCCTGGAAACTGGACTCATCTGCCCCCTGTAATTTTTTTTGACACGGAATGATGGGACTGATAAAACAAAAACCCTCTCATGGAATATGTGTCCACTGCTCTCAATAAAGACACATCTAATGGGCATCATACCGGCGTCAAAGTGTGGATTTAATTCGATGTGGGTGTAGGAGAACTGATAAATTGTCACAAGAAGTCAGGCTTTAATGTTGGTAATGTAGCCTAGCAAAGGCTGTAAAGACGGTAACAATAATAAGTCTCATAAAAGCCCTTCGGGAGCTATAAAGCGAGCTTTGTGTTAATACGAAAACCGTGTGTTTAAAATGTCTTTGTCCGCAACATGTCGGCGGAGTCAGGTCAGAGTAAAATCCAGGAATGTAGCCTTTTTCTTTGTCTAACGCCATTTTGTGTGACTTTACTGCACTAACGTTGTTGTCAGCCATTTTGCCTTTTCTTTTCAAGCAGACAACTTTGGGAGACGAACAGAACAGAGCAGGCCCACACGATATGAGGAAAATAAGCGATGTCACACTAATAAATAAGAGTTAATGGACGTGTGCAGCCGTATCGGGTATTTGGTTCTACAGTACATTTATCTGCCTCACCAGCGACCATCAGAACCGTGTGTGAGAGCAACGTAGTCCATATTGCTGTCATCTCTTCATGTATTGTGTGGCTTCGTGGGTACTTTCCTATGTGTGGAAACCCTTTGTGGGTTCATGGCATTTATAAGCTGGTTTAAAAAAAAAAAGGATTCTTAGTTCGTTGAAAATGAATAATAGGCATTGAGCTGTGAGTTTTTTGGTCTCTCCTGAAAAAGCATTAATTATTGGATAATTAGAATTAGCTGTTTGGACACAGCTGGGCTTGATAATAGCATTAGCATGCATAATGTAAAACCTTAATTATTCTGACCTTCATCTATCAGCAGAAAGAAAAATCTATCAAAGATTGTGCAAAGGGTCACACAGAACCAAACACCCAGAAATGCAGGCTGAAATATTGTTAGTAGGCTACACGGAAAGAAATGAAATTTAAAATAGAACAACATCAATTCCTGACTTCAACAATGTAAAGAACCCCCAAGTAAAATGTAAAAAAAATAAAAACTAAACAAGTGTACTGAATAGGACAGATGTGGGTCCTTTTGTTCACACAGCAATGGCTGTTGATAACCCTTTGTTGTTTTCACTTGACTGAATTTCCAAGAACGACATTTACATAAGGAGCTTTGTAGAATATTTAATAAATACATTGTAGGTACAAAAGCAATAAGGGTTGATTTTGCCTAAATATGGCTTCCGTGCTCTTTTCTATCTTTTCTGCTCCTTGTCGTGTGCTGGTGGTCTGTGTCGACGCTCTCTCTTGACGTAGTCTGTATAATCCTCTTCTTCCTGTGTGCACACAAAAAACATGACGATGAAGTCCATGTAATGTAAGATGAGAAGCTGCACAACCAGGCTGCTGGCTAGGAACACTATAGAAAAGAGTGTGACAGTCACAATATCTATTGACTGCTCCTGTGGGGTATAGAAGCATAGATAAAAAATAATAAGTCCAAAATGTTTTTACTTGGCTACATAAAATATGTATTTCATGTTAATCATAAATGTATTCATCTTAATTAAATGCATCGTCATGTTATTGACAGAATAGATGCAATCCGCTTTTCTAAAGTCAACACAAATGCATGAATTGCAACTGTTTTATTTGCTCTCCATCAGCGGAAAATACTTCAATTGAAACCCCCAACTTTTTAATCAGGCTAACTCAGTGAAAGCAAAAGTAGGCTCAGTATTCTGAGTCAGAGATTACTTTGACCTGAATCTGTCTTGGGGGTCTTAAACCTTCTCCACCTGGGATACAAGTTTGAGAAGTTCAGTCTCATCTTGGGACTCAGTCTAATGAACACATTGATATTCTGCCCCAGTTTTTGGGTCTCGATGGACAGAAAGTGCTTTCGGCCCTGTGTGCTGCTTCCAGGGAGACTCGCTGACCTGTGAGGCTGCTGCATCCAGCAGATCCTTAGCGGGGATTAGACAGCTGGCCTCACCCAGGAAACACATTAGGATGTGGAGCACGTCAGCCCAGCGCCCAACAGTCAGCATCAGGACCATCAAACCTCCGAGACGCACCATCACTGCGTTAAGGACAGCCTGGCTGCCAGGCAGACGGTGCTGCTCCTCTGCAGTACCAAGACATTACAGCAACATTAGAGGGGAAGATCTGACTTAAATTTAGATTATGTAGAGTTGCTAAAACATCCAAATGCCTAAATTAATTACTGATGCTTAAGCGAAGTCAAGACCAGAGAGAAACAACATCAGTGACAATTACTGCTGATTTCCTCAGTCTTTAGATGGGTCCTTACTATCATACTGTTAATGACTGTGGCATTATTAGAGGTCTCGCCCACATTTATTATTGTCTGATGAGTTTGCACAATTAAATCTGGTGTTTTTATCATGTTTTTATGTGTTTCTTACCCTGCATGTACACCACCAACAGCGTGTAGCAGATAGTCAGCGGTGTCCAAAACCTAAGGGCTTCTGTTGCAGAGAGGAAATGTTTGTTGATGATTGATACAGCAGCCAGCCCAGCCACAGAGAAGGTAATGATCATAGCCCTGCACAGCATGGGCAGCACAGATCTGCCTGATGTGAGGAGGCTGATGCAAATGCCGCAGTAGCGCTGTGAGCTGTGGAGTTTATATAGAGCCATGACATGGTGCAGCAGGCCTGTGGCCTGCCTAGCCAGGAACCAGCTGAGTGCTGCTGCCAGGAGCAGGCAAAGCCAGCGCTGGGATGACCCCTCGTGGAGGAAGCACAAACTGCAGGTTAGGGCACATCCCAGGGAGAACTGGCTTTGAACTAACAGCTGCTGCAGAAATTTCCTGGACTCCTGGGAAATAAAGGAGCATATGAACAGAAGTGATGGATGAATCAAAACACATTATGATCTGTTTGTTATCAACAGTATCATGAGTCATCATGACATGATAATGTCTAGAAATTAACTCTAGTAGAAGCCACATGAATGTCAGGCTATACAGCTGAGCATCAGGCACA
The DNA here is from genome assembly GCA_900302755.1 of Chromis chromis. Classification (NCBI taxonomy): domain Eukaryota; kingdom Metazoa; phylum Chordata; class Actinopteri; family Pomacentridae; genus Chromis; species Chromis chromis. The sequence continues at coordinate 12,517 of OMNN01089905.1, forward strand.
TTTTGAACACATAACTGGTTTCTTACTGGTCCAGCTGTAACTGATCCAGAGATAGCTCGAAGAGAAAACTCTAGTACCACCAGCGAGGCCACACGAGAGCCCACTATCGCCAGTATCCCAGTCACAAAGAAAAAATGGAGCATCTCAGCAAGTCCAGGTTTAGTGTTCTTTTGATGATTGGTTTTCCTCTGACTTGATGTGTCTTTATCAGGTTTTTCACTCCAACTGTGAGTTATAGTAAAAAAAAACAAAAAACATCAAATTAGAAATGAAAGTAGAGTCTAAAGATTCCTAGCCCATCCTGATGCCTGACTGTGTTAATGAAAATTAAAAAACATGAAATGATACAGACTGGTCAGAATTTGCAACTAAACACCAATAATTCACTATCACAGGGCGTTTTCCTCACCTCTCCTCTAACAATAAGTGAACTCTCAACAGGGAGCATAGCACAGAGATCCCACATGCACCCACCAGTCCTGTAGGTCACATAACACCACATTTGCATCACAACCAAAAACACACTTCATCCATCTACACAGTTTAGAGACACCAGTAGCTGCTGATGTCAGAGAACATGACTAGATGAGAAGCTCACCTTGAAGTAAACTATCCAGTGGATTTGTATCTAGAATCAGCCACCCAGGTAGGAAGTAGGAAGTCGGAAGAAATGATGTGATAAAGGAAAACATAGTTCTACTTTTGAATTACAAGAAGACAAGTCAATATGAATATCACTGGTTCTACAAAATTACACGGAAGTGCAGCTAATTTAAGCCACACTCAAAATCCATATGTTGTGGTCCTTTGATCGAGTTACACTCATGTGGAGTATGGGCTCGGCTCTTCCGTTTGTTTCTGTTGCTTCAGCGTTGAGCTCTGCTCGTCCAGAAGCCTGCTCTGTGTTCTGTCTACCAAAGGTCAACTTAGTGTTGGTGGAGCAGAGGGACTCAGTCGACTGAGTCATAACAAGATAATGGAGGTTATTGCGCCATGGGAAAGACTTTGCACTCTCTAAAATAGTTGTGCTCTCTAGTGGTCTGCAAGCAACAGCATAACATTGTTCTGACAAGGACAAGATCTTTGTGGGAAAAAAATCAGATTCTGCCTAGAGTAATATTTTCAGTGTGTATTCACATAGCCCCAAATCTCAGAGGGCCTTCAAAAGCTACAACACCCTCTGTTCTTAGACAGCATTTTAAAAGGAACAAAGGGGTTAAGAGAGGTTCTATGTGGATAAACACAAGTAACAGTACTGGAGTTGCAATAGGAACTAAATGCAGTATAATATGTCAATAAAAAAACATCAAGAGTTAAAATGAAAGTATTACTTGCATTTTAAGCAACGATTAAAAGTCTTTGGAGTGATGTGCTTGCAGTGGCTGCATGTAAATAAATACATTTTCTCAAGTATTGTAATTGAGTGTGATTTTGAAGCACTTGTACTATTTATGCTTGTTTATACTTCCACTCCACTAAATTTAAAATGGAAATGCTGTACTTTTTACTCCATAGCATTTATTTGACAGCTATAGTTACTGTAAAGATGAGGATTTTACACAATGGACAATATACCAGGTTTTCCAAGTACAACACATTGTTACAGACTAACCCTGTGGTTTCCAACCTTTTTAGCTTCTCCCAAAAACCAGTGTGTGATCTGCTTCGCATTCCAGATGTCTATGAGTTGTTGACCGCTACACCAAAATGTTCCTTTCACATAGTTACATGGTTTCATTTCAGTAAATGTTCCAGTGAGCCAGCGTCTCACCAAAAATCAAAGATTAGAGAAAAACTGAAAGCAGGTTTGTGTATCAGAATTTCTTTTCTCTCCCATTAGTCATGTTTGGAGCCCTCAGATTTATTTGATGTCTCGTGTATAAAACTGGATATAAAGTAGTGGATAAACAGTAACATGCTGCTGATACACTGATGTGAACTGATAATAATCCAACGGTGTCACATATAATATCAGTCAGAGGGACCAAACCAGGACTTTTACATTATTATTTTTAGTATTTTTACAGTGATATATTGGTACTTTTACTACTAATACTTAGTATTCATAAATATACATTTACTTTGAAAGGCGCTCATCTTTTGAGGAGATTGAACTCAAATAATTATGGGTACAATGATATTTGCGGATGTAGAGTCACTAAAAAGTCTTCAACATCATTAACAGCTGGCCACAAAGGGCCCTAACGAACCCCATTGTGAGAGGGAAGGACCTAACGACTCACATAATGAGGGGAGGGGCAGCAGACTGTAGCTTCAATCGTGTTAATGGCTCCTGGAGAGTATAAAACCTGGAACTCCCAACCAGTCAGTTTAGAACTGATGAAGCCTCTTGGATGAAGGTGGAACGTCTTTGACAAACTCAATCAAGTCCAGATTGAAACTACGAGGATAACCATGACCTGGATGACTGAGAATCTTCACAGACATCTTCAACAACATGTTGTTGTTTTTTTGCATCACACATATTTGGAATTGAATATATATTATTTCATGGTATGGGAAATACATCAGAGGGTGAAAGGTATAGCAAGTGTTCCACGTTATAAGCCCAATGCTTGCCCAAAAGGTGGCAGCAGTGTACAACATTGAAGTTAGTAAAGTGACAGTTATCACCTCCACCAGGTCCGGCAGTGACTGAAGGACAGCCAAACAACATGGGTGCAGGCTGCAGTCTTCTGATGTCTTGCAGGTTCTGCCCTGCAGTCAGCTGTAACCCCTTGCATTGATATTGGTGTGATGTGTAGTGTTTTTACCTCTGACTGTAAAGATCAAGTGATTTGGATCCCAGTGTAATCTGAATGCATGTTCATTTCAAGGGTAAGATGTGCCAAACAACGGTCTCCACAAGCAGGGAAGGAAGGAATAAGTATCCCAGCTTAATATGTGTGTGATAAATCAGTGGTTCTCAACTGGTGGGTCGGGACCCAAAAGTGGGTCGCGAAGCCATTTTTAGAGGGTTGCAGAAGCATGTCCCCCCCAAAAAAGTAGTGATATAAAGTCTTTTATTTTAAAGGATGTGTTTCTTCTGACGGTTTGCTTTCAACAGCAGGATATTTAGTGGTGGTGACACCAGTAGTTGTCCACTATTAACCTCTAGATGAGGCTCTGCCAGCTTAGTGGAGACATTTATGCTAAAACGTGCCAAAAATAAACCAACATGTGCTCAGAATCTGTCAGAATGGGACAGAATATGACTAAAACTTGTGTTGACCCTTCTGGGCCACCGTACCTTTTGGGTTGTGTTGTGGCTTTTGTTGTTGTGTTGTGGCTTTTGCAGTTGCGTTGACTCTTCTGGGCCACCGTACCTTTTGGGTTGTGTTGTGGCTTTTGTTGTTGTGTTGTGGCTTTCACGGTTGTGTTGTGGCTTTTGTTGTTGTGTTGTGGCTTTCGCGGTTGTGTTGACCCTTCTGGGCCACCGTACCTTTTGCGATTGTGTTGTGGCTCTTGTTGTTGTGATGTGGCTTTCGTGGTTGTGTTGTGGCTTTTGTTGTTGTGTTGTGGCTTTCGCGGTTGTGTTGTGGCTTTTGCTGTTGTGTTGTGGCTTTCGCGGTTGTCTCAGTTGCGTTGACCCTTCTGGGCCACCGTACCTTTTGCGGTTGTGTTGTGGCTCTTGTTGTTGTGATGTGGCTTTCGCGGTTGTGTTGTGGCTTTTGCAGTTGCGTTGACCCTTCTGGGCCACCGTACCTTTTGCAGTTGTGTTGTGGCTTTTGCGGTTGTGTTGTGGCTTTCGCAGTTGTGTTGACCCTTCTGGGCCACCGTACCTTTTGCGGTTGTGTTGTGGCTCTTGCTGTTGTGTTGACCCTTCTGGGCCACCGTAGGATGGGATGTATCGTGGTAGGAAACCGAGGCTTTGTGTTTAGTGTTTTTACAGATGTATTTTAACCCAAACCAAGATCCTAAACCCAACCAAGTGGTGTTTGAACTGTAAACACAACCAAAGAG
>OMNN01089913.1:0-12411 GCA_900302755.1 Chromis chromis
TATATAATCCAGGTGATGAGTGGTGATTGGTATTAGAATCACTTTCATCAAGCCCTCAGTGTCTTTAATTTTGCACTCTCAATCAATTTTCTTATTGCCTTTGATGGAGTGTCTGGCATCAGAACGTGTTGCCAAGGTCTATTCTCCACACATGATGATGCCACCACCATGCTTCACAGTAGGCATCGTTTATAAGCCAGGTGATTAGTCGTAAAGGGTGTAAGTGCTTGGAGTTCAACAAAAACAGTTATATCTCAGTTTAAACTGACCTAAAATCACTTTCATCAAGCTGTCAGGGTCTTTAAAATGCCATTTCACAAACGCAAAACGAGCAGCTTCTGTCTAGCCACCCTACTGTTTATGTACACAAAGCCAGCTCCATAGAGAAATGTCTTTTTTCCAAGTTGGTATGGAAGATTTTGACTGACCTGCACAGAGCCCTGATATTAACCTCATCCAACAAACTTTGGGATCATTTTCGAACATCAAATGCAGGCCTTTTCACGCGACACTCTGCCCTGTCCACATATACACAAGTATTATTAGCTTTTTCTAGGTGTTTTGGCCTTGTGCCTACATGCAAATGCAGTTTTAGGTCACTGAAGAAAGAAGTCAGTCTTCCTCTACATTGAGAAACAGATGTTCCACTATATGTTTCTTAGTTAAAGCAGTAAAAAAGTGGAATTCCAGCCCAACAAACATTAGAGATCCAGGAAGCTTTGTAGTGTTTAAATTCAGCCTCAAAGTTTGCCTGAAGTCAGCACAAAATTGTCGCCCCCAATGATTTTCTTTTCTTGTTTTTGCTGATTTTATGTATTGTACTTTTTCTGTGCCTGCACAGGTACAACAGATGCAAATTAGCTGCTAGCTAACTCTGATGCAACTACTTTTAATTGCGCACTATCCCTGTAAAAACTAAAACGAATGAAGAAAGAAAGAAAGAAAGAAAGAAAGAAAGAAAGAAAGAAAGAAAGAAAGAAAGAAAGAAAGAAAGAAAGAAAGAAAGAAAGAAAGAAAGAAAGAAAGAAAGAAAGAAAGAAAAATTCACATCCTCTGTATCTCTCCCTAATTCCTCAATGCACCATAGGAACTGCTAATAGTGTTTTTTTCCAGTTAGTGTTGAAGTTTTTTTGCTGCTTCTTGGTTTTGCATGGTCTTGACAGAGCTTCAATCATGTTTTTGCATTTTCATGTGGATGGAGAATTTATTTGTAGGAGGAAACAAACATTTTAAAAAAATGCCAGTGCAGACGAGACCAATGCTATTGTAACTAAATGGGAGTACATCCTTACAGTGAGGTTTTGAAATGTGTGTGTCTCTTTAGAACAATGGAGGGTGTTACAGCTGGAGATTAATGGTTTTGGAAGTAGACAGTACTTTGTTCTGTCGTCCACATACTTTTGGATATTCTAACCAGCAATGATGCAAGAAAATCCAACGCATCTGATGTTAAGACTGTCACCACACCCAGCAGCATTCATGTGCTACAGGGAACTAAAAGGGCATTTCGCTATTGAGAGTTAATTACCGGAGTGTCTGCACCATTCAGATAACAGAAGACATACTTTCTGACAAACAGACGCCAAGTAACCGGAACAGTTTTCTTCAAGAGTAGCAGCTGGCCTTTTCTCACACGACACCGTGGAGTTGCAATAATCAGAGGAAAAAGTACACTGTAATTAAGTCAGACATTCATGTTTCTTGGCAAAAACACGAAGACGACTTCCCCTGGCGATGTGGTCCGTGTTTTTAATCACAATGTTATATTGGCCGTCCAAGTGACAAGTCCAGGAATGTTGAAGCCGCGGAGCCACAAACAATGCTGAGACGATAAATAAATGGAATAGCTCTGAAACCGCGAGCAGCTCATAGCGTCCATTTGGGTGAATTTATACATGTTGTCTAAGGCCTGGGGAAGTTAATTGAAGCAATATAAATGTGTTGGACAACCACAAACTGACCTGGAATGCGATGTAATTGTAGTTTACAGTTGGGACTGAAGAGTTCCTGGCAGGACGACTGCACAGTTCCACTTTCACAGACAGCTATAATTGTCTCCCAAAAACTGTTTCCAAATGTAATATTTTTTGCATAAATGATGGGTATTATGAATTCAGCAAAACATTTCTGATAATTCGGTGGTGGGACAGGGCATGCCATGTCACAGAGAGGGAGATTTGCAATGGCGCCCGTCTTCTTAAACGCTTCAAAATCTAATCTTCTCAGTGTGAGACTCGCAGATGAAACTTCTAACACAGAGACTAAACTGTAATTAACGCTCATTATTTGCAGTTATTATAAGAAAAATCTGCACTTTGTTGTTTATTCCATTTGACGGCACTGTGTTCAAATTAAAAAGTAAAGTGTTCATACTTCCCAGTGACATAAATAACATAATATTCCTCTGTGCAACATGGGTGGTGTGTTATTTCAAACCTTCCAAGAAATTATACTCACATAATGGTAATTTGCATGGGGCAGTGGTGGCCTAGTGGTTTGTGAAGCAAACTTGTAACCGGTGTGTCGCCGGTTCAAGTCTCCAGACTGGCAAGAGGTTGAGGTGGTAAAGTGAGAGCGACCGCTTGTCCCAGTCATCACCACTGTGGGCCCTTGAGCAAGGCCCTTAACCCCTGACTGCTCCCCGGGTGCTGCACCGCGGCAGTATGTATAGTTAAGATTAACTTGTGATGTAAAAATATTTAGGTTAAGTTTTCCTATTGAACAACTTGTCACAGTTGAGTAGTTGAGTAGTGACTGTTGAAAATCTGATTCTGGCTTTGATAAATTGTGCAATTTTGGCAATTTTTAAAAGATAACATGTCTTTCAAACCCGCCGGTGGGCTTTGCTGTTCAGAGGGTTAATCTACTGTATCTGCAAGTCAAAATATTTTGGTACTAAACGCCTTAGTAAAATGTTCACTGATAAATTTTTATTATTTTTTCCACTCATAGCAGACATTATGATATGAAACATTATTTTCTGGCCATGTTGAATTACACATAACATTCATTAAAGTTTGAACAGACTGTGGTCTAAGTCCTGTGTCTTGTAAATGCTTCCTGCAGTAAAAAAGTAAATCAATTAAAAAATAACAACAACTTTAATTTCTAGACGACAGGATTGTTTATTTCTTCAGCTGCTACTACACATGTTTCTTCAATTGCTGCAGCGTTTGCTTCACTACATGGAAGATCTGACAGAGGGAACAACATACTATATTTTTAGTTCAATTCTAATTAAACAAGGCTTATATAAAGATTAGGAGTGAATTAGGGTATCACAAAATCGCAAAGAATATATGTTAAACATCATCCATGATCCAGCAGGGCCAATATGAGTCAGTTATAAAATGTACATATGAATGTGTCACATAAATGTGCTTTGAATTTGTTTAGTTAGATCAGCTTTTTAAGATCCAAGTGATTCTAAGCAAACTTAAACATCCCTAAACCAAGTTCAGGATGGGATTTCTCTCAGCCTTACTTTCACATAGTTTTTGTCAACATACATAATTTCCAGCACTGACCCCAGTCCAGCAGATAGCATTCCTTGGCTTCTTAAAGACCCCGCTACTACTCAAGAGTTTAAATTTCTTAGGATCTTGTTCATAAATACCAAGAAAATGGAGTTTGAGATGGACGGATTGGTGTATTGTCAGTCGTAATGTTGGCATTCTAACTGAGGTTTTGGCTGATAGGGAGCCGCAGATATGAAGGAAGCCGACCAAGAATAGCTTCAGAAATGAGAACATGCCAACAACTGAGTCTACGGTTGGACAATGCAGATCCATCCATCTCTAGTGTATCCTAAAAAATGGTGAATAAGAGCTTTATAATCAACCTCAGCGCTCTGTAGTAGACTGTAACCAATGCATGTATATATGTGAATATCTGCAGTGAATTTCATGGCAATCTGACCCTGTTGAGATACATTATCTATCTCCGAAGTGCTGGATGAACACATTGCCCCCTTACAGGGCCCAGAATGAAACTCGAGTTTCAAAATCACTTGCCAGCGATCAATTACTGTCAGCGTTTTCATATGACAGATTCTGTAACTGAGCCCCTTTGAGTCTCTCCACCAGTGTTTCCTCTGCCAGCGCTTTCATCTTCCCCCTTTTTTCTCCCAGTTTTACCGTCTAGCCGTTTGTATCAAAACCACCAGTCTGGATTTCGGACAAGCAGGTTCGCTACTGTACATCCTCTCTGCCGGAAGACAAAAAAGGGAATCGTGGTTTAAAAATAGCCTTTTGATGGGCCAGCACTGCAGAAGGAAACAACTAATCCTCATAACTAATGTCCAGAGTGGAGAGGAAGATTGTTTTGGACCATCATCAGAGCCTCCAACCGAAGCCCCTGCAAGTCGGAGCCAGAAAGAGGGGATATAAGAGGGGGGAAGAGAGAGCGTCTCCAGCCATGTGCTCTCCATATGCTTCGCACACTGAGGGACGACTCTGGATTTCCGCTGCGATGCTTCAAACAGGCTCATCTCTGCCTATTATTCTTCCACTATCACCCCCTCAGTTCACAAGTCCAAGCTTCACAGGACTCAAGGAAAGTAGGAACGGGTGTGTGGAAGTGTTACGAAAGGAGAGTCAGATGAAGTTAGTTAGCTAAATGCGTCAACCAAGACAGATAGAAAAGTGGTACCTTAATGCAGGATTCCTAATTTGAACATTCCAAAAAGTCCGCTATGTTAAAAGATAACAAGGACAAAGTCAACGAGAAAGAAAAAGAAGCACAACTGGAATCAAAGATGCAAACAGATGTAAATTTGAAGACGAGAAACGGGAGAAACTGGATGAAAATAACAAACAAAACTAGATTTATTTTACACGATAAGTTGGTTAGCTAAATGGGAAAGTTACCTTAATGCAGGTTACTTTATCTGAACATCTAAAAAGTCATATGTGTAAAGGAACAAAAGATAGATAGCTAGAAAGACAAAGATGCAAACAGATATAAATTTGCTTCGGGCAGAGTCAACTAAGGTGCTAAAAATGAAAAGTGAGAGAAACTAGACAAGAATAACAAACTAAACAAGATTTACTTTACATGAATTTTGATTTCTGTGTCAGGATGTTGGCCCATTACTGAATAGCCGTGACATTTGGTTCAGAAATTCATCCTTCTTGGGATGAATTGTATTGGGTTTGGTGAATTTCTTCCTTTTAATCAAGCGCTTTCATCAGATGTAAGTCCTGACAGTGTAGGACGCCAACCAGAGTCTGGAAACCCAACTTTTAGTCATATGAATTGGGGGAAACAATCCTCTGGACAGTGTTTGTTCATCTGTTTAAAGTGGAAGGTAAAGTAGACTCAACAGCCACCAAAAAATACCAAAAAAATAATGTTTATTTAGATGGAGGTTGGAGTTAGTTTCCAACTCTGACCCAAGTTTAGCAAAGAGGTTCTTGGTTAGGATCTTGTTCATAAATATCAAAAAGATGGAGCATGAGTTGGACGGAGGGGTTGGTGGAGCGTCAGCAGTAATGTAGGCGTTGTACTGGATGACTGAGCTGGAAGGAGAAGCTCTCAACCCCTACGATGTCATTAGACACCCCAGATCTCACACCTATCATTCACTGAAACTCTGATATCCAAGTTTAGACCATTAGACGACTGTAACAGACATGTGTAGCAGCAACCAGTTGGCTATGAAGCCCATCAGTAACATTACAGAAAGTGCAAAAGATAGTTTGCATGTCTTTAGCTGATGTAGGAACACACTGATCTAAAATTGTTACCAGGAGTTGACGTTTAGGTTGTTGCCTCCAGTTTTTTGTAGGAGTCTTTCCTCTAAATTTATTACATGCAGCGAGGAAAACCATGTGAGCGTCTCCAAAGCGAGATAGTTACACATATTTATGCACAACATGCACAGCCTAACCATAACTTCGTCAATTACTTTGAATTATAAATTATCCCTGACATGGAGACAGGATGGATCAGGCTCTAATGGAAAGCTTTCGATTTGCAAGATTGAAATTCCAACCACTGATTTATGGTCATGAACTCTGGGTAGTGAATGAAAGTTTGAAATCGAAGATACAACCTGCTGAAAGGAGTTTCCTCCATAAGGTGGCTGGGCTCACCTTTAGAGACGTCGTGAGGAACTTGGACCCCAGTAGAGGCGCTCCACCTTCACGACGAAAGGAACCAGGTGAGGTAGTTCAGGCGTCTGGGCATTTCTAACCAGGAGGAAACCCTTGGGGAGATCCAGAAATCGTTGGGGGTGATTACATATGTCATCTGGCCTGGGAACACCTCTGGATGTCTGGAAAGTCCTGCTTAGCCTGCTGCCAATGCGATCCACTCTAGATAAATGGAAGAAAATGAATGGAAAAACCTTCATCAGGTCATGATTTGACTTCATTTAATGTAGTTTATGACCAAACCCTATAAAACTAATGACTTTCCCTTTAGCCTTCAGCTATAGTTGGTGATTAAATCAACCTATCTGCAGGCTAAGTGCTAATTAGCCAGTGTTAGCATGCAAGCCTGCTAAACTGTGAGCCTGCAGGTCAAAGCAGAGCTACTAGCATGGTGTAGTTTTAAACGTACTGCTTTTACCTTACTTAAGAAAGACAGACACACTCTACAATTATAGTTCTGGCTACTTATGGCGAATAAACCCAGACTGCAGCCTCCAGGGAACAAACCGAGGGAGACATTAAAGTGGCCTCGTCATACTAAGAGCTCTCCCTCTGGTTCTTGCCCTCTCTGCCTTATCTAAGGTCTTAGCTCCACTCTCCATGGCTCCATGTGGGTAATATGGGGATTAGGACACTCCAGTTGATCGGCATGCCTGCATACCATGTGACCCCCCGAACATCAGCCACAGGATTAAACTGCTTGCAGGTTATTTATTAGCAGTGATGTTCAACAAGCCAGATGCTGCAGAAGAACTCACAGAGGGAGTTAAAAAGCAGAAACATGATGGACAATCTGCAAATACAAATGTTTTCTCACATTATTTATATTATAAAGACATTATTCTTTATTACAAAACATATTCTGGGTAATTATTCGTCACTGATCACCTCTGTTTTCATGCATTTGCACTGGCAGCAGCTGTTTATGTTTTCAAGTTGTCAGCCCATTCATCAAATCCTCGTATCTCAGGAATGCCTTCAGGGAATTTCTTCAAATCTGACGCAATCATTCATTTGGACACAGGGATGAACTGATTAGAATGTGTTGGTCAAAGGTTAACATCGCTGTGATCTCACCAACACGTTTTTGGCCATAAGTCAAGAATTCATACAGTAAAAATGGCAAAGTTTCACACAAGTCTAATAGGATAAAATTATTAAGTGATGCCATTTTATATCCAAAAAGTCAAGGGTTAAGTCTGGAGTGATATGGAGGTAAACTGGAACTCGACTGTGAAGCTGTAATTCCAATTTCAACATACAGTGGCTGATGGTTAAAGGTATAAAACCAGTGGAACCTCCAAGGGGAGATCCACTAAACTCTCATTGGGGGTTTATTCACTGATACTCCGACATCCAAGTTTCAACCCGAGGTCAAGTGAAAGCACCATTAGATGACTGTTAAGGACATGCATAGCAGCAACAGTTAGCTTTGTAGCCCATCAATGAACTTACAGAGAGTGCAAAAAGACACAGTTTGCATGCTTTTGACTGGGTTTAACTGGTTCTGACTGGTTTTAACTGATTTTGACTGTTTCGAGTTTTAACTGGTTTTGACTGATTTTAACTGTGATTGACTGGTTTTAACTGGATTTAACTGGTTCTGACTGGTTTTAACTGGTTTGAATGGTTGTGTCTGGTTTTAATTGGTTTTGACTGGTTTGGAGTTTCAACTGGTTTTGACTGGTTGGAGTTTCGACTGGTTTTAACTGTGATTGACTGGTTTTAACTGGTTTTGACTGGTTTTGGCTGGTTTTAACTGGTTTGAATGGTTTTGTCTGGTTTTAATTGGTTTTGACTGGTTTGGAGTTTCAACTGGTTTTGACTGGTTGGAGTTTTGACTGGTTTTAACTGTGATTGACTGGTTTTAACTGGTTTTGACTGGTTTTGGCTGGTTTTAACTGGTTTGAATGGTTTTGTCTGGTTTTGAGTTTCAACTGGTTTTGACTGGTTTTAATTGTTCTTTAAACTTGTTGCTTCCAGTTCTTTGTCAGAGTATTTCCTTTAAATTAATCACAAACCTGCAGCTTTAAACAACAACATAATCCATATTAGCATCTCCTAAGCAAGAAATGTGTACACATTTATGCACAGTACTTTAAATTCTAAATTACCCCTGCCATGGAGACAAGATGGATCAGGCTCTAATGATCAATTATGCTGTTTATACACCTCAGACAGGTGAGGTGACACAAAGTCATAGTTCATCACAGCTGGATTCTATGTTACTGTAAAAATCAGATGAGTTTACACAAATCTAAATACTTTTCTGCAATAAAGGTTCTTTTATTAGAGATTCTTCCATTTCAGAGCAGGCTATTTGCAGCAGTGACATTATTATATGCATATGAATATGACCTGAAAGCATCCATCCAAACATGCTAACTGGAAAACACATTTTATTGTACCATAAGTGGCTCTACTTAGATATATCATCATCTCAAGTCTGCTCAAGTCTCATATTGACATAAGTTAGTTTATAAGTATCCTATATACAGCAAGAGCATAATAGAATTCCTGAAATATAGTTATTGCTTTTGGTTTTCGGCCATCTGGCTACTGCTATGAGGAATTCCTCAAGGCGCCACTGTTTAAACTCTAAACACTTACAAGGATACTTCTCAAGTCCTATTTTAAGCAATATATGCATCATAAACGCATAAAGATAGAAAGCAGAGAATATTGTAGAGGGGCAGTTTGAGATGTTTTGTTGCATTTTTGAAACTTTCTTTAACATTTTTAATCATGAAATCTTTTATATCTTCATGTGGCTCCTAATGTCACTCATCTAAAAGAGCTTATACCACCAGAAATGGGCCAAATATGTGCCTCTCCATTGACTTTTGCACCTTTTTTTGTTATATTTCAAGTATTTTCATTTGAGAAAAAAGTGTATGTGTGTGTTTTCCATCTATCTGCTCAGGATCTGGTTTTGTCAAACGACCGAATCAAGTGCATTTAGTGAAATGGTTTTCCTGTAAAAACGTATAATGAGCCCGGGTTCCTGGTGTTCCTGGTCAGAACTGTGGCGAGGTGGCCTGTGGCCGGAGTGGAAGCCCACAGAATCCTGTCCCGGTTTACGAGGCTCCTGTTTATTCCCCCAACAAACCGGAAACATTACTGCAAAAAAACATCCAGGAAAAACCGACCAGCGACGGTAGGAGTCATAAAAAAGGAGATTTATTATTAAACTTTTACTTGCTTGCTCATCGTGAACAGTCACTGTGGCTCAAATGAACTGGATTGTGTTGAGAACTTTTACTAGTTAACTATAAACGGAGGCACAACAATGCAGACTATGAAAAACATTTTATTATTAGATTTCACAATTCTCTTTCACTGTGCGAACAATTTTTTCCTTTTTTATTTCCAGCATTTGGATGTTTCATTCCCCACATGAAAGTGTGAACTAAACGATCGCAGACGCATAAATAAAACTCACTGACAGACACGACCATTATTAGCTTTCTTGGGGCCGTAAATTTGCATAAAATATGTCACTACATTGATATTTTCTCTTGAATATTCCTCCAAATGAGAGCATCAGGCCCCCTCATATGTTCTGCATTATGAGCGAGACCGTGATACAATTTCAGCGGAATATGACACAACGGAGACGTGAGGTTTGAATGGAACCAAACAAGGCCCGAGACACGTCGAATTAAAGACATTCCTGACATAGATTCAGGAGAGCGGGATATTTTATTGTTTCCTCGTGGTAATTCTTCACAGCTGCTTGGCGGCGATGCGAGAACACTCGGGCGTAAATCTGATCCAAATCTAGGAAACGTCACCGTCAACAAGACAACAAGAGACGGAGCCATCATCAGCGAGGAATGCAGGGATTTCGTGGAAACCTTCCGGGAGCGTGGTGACAAAATGCAGCGTCTGGTTTTATGAGGCGTTGCGTTTACACGGACTTGCAGCGAAATCACTCAGGTCATTTGAAGGATTGTGGGATCGCAACGCAGGTGTAGATACAACACCCTGTGGTGCAGAGACAGAAGCGTCCTACTATTACTGCTACTGTGTTTCAAGCAGCAAATGGGATATCTCAAAGCGAGGTGTAATGCTGCAGCGTGAGGGGGATGAAAGCAAATGAAGTAGCATAAAACTTTTCTTCTTGATGCTTTCTTGGAACGGAAATGAGCAATCTGGGATGCGGTAGTCCTGCACCTACACAGATATTCACCATCATCTCGTGTTACATGAGCTAAAAGATTTAGTTAGTAGTTTTTAGTGTGTGTTTGAGTGTGTGGGTGGTAAATACTGAGATGTCAGGGGTTTGTTGTAGTAAATTAGCTGCAAAAACATACTTTCTTTTTTGTATTTGGTCCAGACTATTGCTGTTGTTTTAACCCTGTAAGTCCTAGTGCGTCATCGGTGACACGTTTGGGCTAGCGCACTTTGGAATACTGTAAATGTCACCGTTTGTGCTATCGGAAAAAAATCCCAACGTTTCTGAAAGCTTTACAGCCAATATGGTGTCGTTACGGTAATTTCATTCGTTCATTCGTGCCCCGAATGAAACCGCAAAATTAGCGTAATGACACTATTACACTGACACTGGGCGGCTGTGGCTCAGGTGGTAGAGCGGGTTGTCCACTGATCGGAAAGTTGATGGTTCAATCCCCAGTCCCCCCCACATGCCGAAGTGTCCTTGGGCAAGACACTGAACCCCAAGTTGCTCCCAATGGCAGGCAGGCACCTTGCATGGAAGCTCTGTCGCCATTGGTGTATGAATGTGTGTGGGTGAATGAGAAACACATTGTAAAGCGCTTTGAGTACCACTAAGGTAGAAAGGCGCTATATAAGTGCAGACCATTTACCTTTTACTATATTGGCTGTAAAGCGCAACAACATTGCCATTATGGTCATTACGGTAATTTCATCCATGCCCCCCCAGGAATCCGCTGAATGAAATTACCGTAAAATTACCATAACTCTTATAACAGGCAGTAAATTGTAAATAACTGCCAGATATTGAAAGTTTCTTCTGAAAAAAATGACAAGCACTCACAGGACATTTTCTTACCTTTTTGTAATCAAAGTAAGAAAAAAAAGACCAGGTGGACATTTTGAGGCTCAGGTCTTAAAGGGTTAATCTTTATGTGTTTCTGCATCATCCTACTTGAGCATTACATTAGTATTTGCACTGCTCTCACTGCAGCGGTGAAAGAAATTGTACAAATGATATCATTCACAGGACATATGTTAGCATATTATTTTTCCTCGCGCCTAGTGAGTCTCTCATTAATTAAATATTCTGTCCTCTGTGTGAATGCAGTCATGCAGTGAGCTCAGCACACTTCCAGTAAATGATAAAGAGAGGAATTAGCCTTTGAAGTTTTTTTTTTTTTTTGTTTTTCAATGGAAGCAAGAGGGGAAATATTTTGAATAAAATTACATTTAATAAAACAATACATAAAGAAATAATGAGGCAGCATAAAACAAGAGTTAAACCAGGGGATAGTGTCGAAATGAATCATTAAAAAGGACCGAAACAGCAAACTGGAAACAAAAATATAGACTGTAGATGATGGAATTAGCTCTAATTAGATGTTCTTTAACTCATTCTATACCTCCTGATTACTGCTGCAACTGTGCTTTGACTGATTTTTAGTTGGTCACTGAGCCTTTTCCATTATTGTTAAGCCTCATAATCAAAATTTTAAGTTCCTCTGGCAAATAGAATATAGCATGATGATGCCACCACCGTGCTTCACTGTAGGGGTGGTATATCAGCCAAGTGAATGGTGAGCGGTGGATGGTATTAGGTAAGATTTTGTCTTGTAGGTCACTTTATAGTCATGTTCATGCAGTTTGGCTTATTAGTTATATTAACTATTTATATTAACTCATAGATCCAAAATTGGGAATTTTCCTCCCTGTCTGCTGAGAAGCATTTCCCAAAGCATGATGCTGCCACCACCATGCTTTGCTGTAGTGTACCAGCCAGGTGAATGGTAAGCAGTGGATGGTATCAGTTAAGTTTTCGTCTTGTGTTTGTAGATTATTTTATCATTTTGTTTCATTGTTTACAGGTTTGTTCAACTTAGGAATCTGTTTTTTAATATAGTCTTTATTAAGTGTTTGTTTTCGGTTACTTGTAAGGACGTAGATAGATAAAGTTTCGGACGGATGGATGGATGGATGGATGGATGGATGGATGGATGGATGGATGGATGGATGGATGGATGGATGGATGGATGGATGGATGGATGGATGGATGGATGGATGGATGGATGGATGGATG